>CAKNYM010049377.1:38175-112849 GCA_932195095.1 Andricus curvator
GGTGCTCTCGGAGGTGCGAAACTATCACTGGTTCGTAACCTTAAAGCCATACCCGCGTGCCAAAAATATGCCAAGGCACTTGCGAGATGGATGCAGAAAGCTGTCATCCTTGGGTCGCTTCGTGTGCTCAAGACACACGAGGGTTTCACTGGCCTGTCGTTGTGATTTCGTCGTTGCCTATGACCACCCATCTCACGGTTGTGAGACATGGCCGTGGGTGTGATTTACCGCGGTGCTACTGGGGGCTATTGACATTTTTTGGATGGCAGTTGCTCTTAGTGGGACCCTGCGGTGGTTGTTTAACTTTTTTTTTAAATTATATATATATATATATATAACAAAAAAATTGCGTTGAAAATAATTATAAAAAGAATTTGCAGTACATTTGCCATCGACAAGAGTGTGTGCATAAACAATTTCAGTTCGTATAATTTCTCCTCCGTTCGCTTTTCCAGTAGGTTGTGACTCTCTTGTGAAACTTCACACGTGAACGAGATACAAACATTATAAAATATATTTTCCACAATCAACCAAATTAGACATCATTCTCATGAATTCTCCTGAATTGTGAAGAATTCTTCTGAATTCAGCAGAATTTTCTTAAAATCAGTTAAATTCGCTCTAATTCTGTGGTATTCTTTTGAAGTTGGTATCATTCTCATGAACTCAGTAGAATTCTATTGAATTCAGTAGAATTCTGTTGAATTATGTAAAATTCTCTTGAATTTAGTAGCATTCTTTTAATTTCGGCAGAACTTTATTCAGTACAGCAGAATTCTCTAACGTTCGCCAGAATTCTCTTGAGATCAACAGCATTCTCTTGAATAATATATAATTCTTCTGAATTCAGTAGAATTTCCTTCAATTAATCATAATTCTCTGGAGTTCTGTAAAACTATCTCGTAAGCTCAGTAGAATTCTCTTGAATTATGTAGAATTCTCCTAAATTGTGTATGATTCTTTTGAATTCAGCCAAATTCTCTTGAATTCAGTAGAATTCTCTTGAAATACGTAAAACTCTCTTTAACTTTGCTTAATTCACTTAAATTCAGTAGAATTCTTCTTGGTTTGGCAGAATTATCTTGAATTTAGTCAAATTATCGTGTTTTCTTTCGAATTCAGCAGAATATTCTTGAAATCAGCAAAATTCTTTCGAATTCAGGATAATTCTCTAGAGTTAGGTAGAATTCCCTTGAATTAATCATAATTCTCTGGAATTCTGTAAAACTATCTCGTAAATTCAGTAGAATGTTCTTTAGTTATGTAGAATTCTCTTAAATTATGTATAATTCTTTTTAATTCAGCAGAATTCTCTTGAAATTAGTAGAATTCTCTTGAAATATGTAACATTCTCTCAAACTTGGTTTACTTCTCTTAAATGCAGTAGAATTCTCCCAGGATTGGCAGAATTTTCTGGAATTTAGTCAAATTATCGTGTTTTCTTTCGAATTCAGCAGAATATTTTTGAAACCAGCAAAATTCTTTCGAATTCAAGAGAATTCTCTAGAGTTAGGCAGAATTCCCTTGAATTGATCATAACTCTCTGGAATTCTGTATAAATATCTCGTAAATACAGTAGAATTCTCTTTATTTATGCATTGTCTCAAAATCTGTATAATTCTCTTCAATTCAGTAGAATTCTCTTACGTTTGGCAGAATTCTCTTGAGTTGAACAGAATTCTCTTGAATTTAGTAGAATTCTCGTGCAATCTGTAGAATTCTCTTAAATTCTGTAGAATTATCTTGAATTCTGTAGAATTCTCTTGAACACTTTTGAACTTATTACGAATTTGTTAACACTTCTGAATTCATTAGAATAAGCTGTGATTTATTTTTAATTCATTAGTCTTTCCAATTTTTATTGTTCTAAACGCTACAAAAATTAATTAATTTAATTTAAAAAAAATTAAATTATATTAATTAATTGTTCCGGGTGCATTTTCAAGTGAAAACATATGCCCGCAAAAATCTCTGTGATGACGTACATGCAGAGATGATGTTATTGACTTGTAATGAGGTTTCTTTACTTAGCGAACATAATAAAAGACGTCATTAAACTCATTTGACCACGGTGCTCTGTCTATATAAAAATCATACTAAAAAAGAATTACCTCGTAATTTTCCATACATATGTGCACAAATGAGGCGAACACACCCTGATCAAAATATTTTGACGATGCCCTTGCGCATAGAATTTATTTTACTTAAATTACTTTTGAATGATTAACAAACTTGATAATTAGTGCGGTTAAGCTTAGGCGATCATTGTTCTTTCTCAAATGAAAGTTTTATAAAAAATATAGCTTCGAAATGTATGATACATACGTGCGCAAATGAGGACTGATCCATTCCTAGTTAGATGATTGGTCATTACGATTAGTCTTTCAGTCGTCTCTCACTGGTATACGCATGTATTAAAAATTATTAAACATTTTTTTAGGGAGAATTTTTCACTACAAACATACCCCCGATGAAGAAATTTTGACAAAGAACATAAAAATAGGATAAGCGCTTTAACTAGAGCGTCGTCAAATTTAGTCGTCTAGGATCTTTTTCGCAAATTAAACATAATCACCCCAAACATCTTCAGAAGGCTTTAGTAGATGTCTGGGGTCATTATTTTTAATTTGAATTTTTTTGGCTTTTATAGTTGCAGGCAGCTGAGATGAGGTTTGATAATTGTACTAGGGGTAATTTTTTGCCTGGGATGACTATTTTTCATATCAACATTTTTTCCCGTTTTAGTTGAAGACAGCTCAGAAGAGATTTGGTTAATGTACCAGGGTTGGTTTTATGGGATTCTTGAATATCATTGTAGGTATAGCGATATAAAATAGAATCTTGGGTAGGTGTCTACAGTGACTATTTTTACTTTGAAATTTTTTGGCTGCTTTACTTGAAAGCCGCTGAGACGGGATTCGTTAAATGTACTAGGAGTGCTTTTTTGAAGCTTTTGAATATTATTGTAGGGATCGGAATATCTAATTATGTATTGGAAAAGTATGTGTGGTGATTATTTAAAATTAAAATTTTTTTAGCAGTTTAAGTTGAAGAAAGCTCAGACAGGGTTCGATGAAAGTACTAGGGTTGGTTTTTTTATGCTGTATAATATTATTGTAGTAATAACGATATCTACTAGAGCCTTGGAAAGGTGTCTGAAGAAACAATTTTTAATTTGAAATTTTTTTTGCTGCTTTAGCTAAATGCAACTGAGACGGCGTTCGTTAAATGTACTAGGGGTGGCTTTTTGGGATGTCTAATATTATTGTAGGGATAGAGATATCAATTAGGATCTTGGGAAAGGGTATGCGATGACCATTTTTAATTTGAAAATTTTTGGCTGCTTAAGGCGAAGGTAACTGAGACGGGGTTTGTTAAGTATACTAGGGGTCGTTTTTTTGGGTTGTTGAATATTATTGCAGGGATTGGGATATCTCATAAACTCTTAGGAAAGTATGTGGGGTGATTCTTTCAAACATACAATTTTTTAATTTTTTGACAGTTTTAGTTGAAGGAAGCTAAGACTGGATTCGTTAAATGTACTAGGGGTGATTTTTTGAGGCTGTGTAATATTATTTTCGGTATGACGATATCTGTTAGAGTCTTGGAAAGGTTTCTGGGTTGACTATTTATAATTTGAATATTTTTTGCCTGCTTTAGTTGAAGGCAACTGAGACTGGGTTCGTTAAATGTACTAGGGGTGGTTTTTTGAGGCTGTATTGTATACTATTGTTGAAGGCAGTTGAGACTGGATACGTTAAATGTACTAGAGGTGGTTTTTTGGGGGTGTGTAATATTATTATAGGGATAGGGATATCTACGAGAGTCTTGGGAAGGTGTCTGACATGACTAGTTTTAATTTGAAATGTTTTTGGCTGCTTTACTCTCATCACTAACAAAAATTAGACACCCCAAAAAAACACCCCTAGTATATTTAACGAACCTCACCTGAATTGACTTCGAGCTAAGCAGCCAAAAATATCTCAAATTAAAACTTGTCATGCCAGACACCTTTCCAAGACTCTAACGGATATCGCCATCCCTACAATAATATTTAGTACATTTAACGAACGCCGTCTCAGTTGCATTTAACTAAAGTAGCAAATAAATTTCAAATTAAAAATTGTTACTCCAGACACCTTTCCAAGGTTCTAGCAGATATCGCCATTCCTGCAATAATATTATACAGCATCAAAAAACCACCTCTAGTACTTTAATCGAACCCAGTCTGAGCTTCCTCCAACTTAAACTGCTAAAAAATTCTTAATTTTAAATAATCACGCCACACAGTTTTCCAACACATAATTAGATATTCCAATCCCTACAATAATATTCAAAAGCCTTAGAAAACATTCCTAGTACATTTAAAAAACCCCTTCTGAGCTGCCTTCAACTAAAACGAGAAAAAAATTTGAAATGAAAAATAGTCATTCCAGGCACCTTGCCAAGATTTTGTTCATGTCCTCATCCTCACTGTAACTTTGAGCAACCCCAAAAAATTACCCCTAGTACATTTATCAAACCTCATCTCAGCTGCCTGCAACTATAAGAGCCAAAAAATTGCAAATTAAAAATAATCACACCAGACATCCGCTAAAGTCTTCTGAAGGTGTTTGGGGTGATTATTTTTAATTTGCGAAAAAGATCCTAGTCGACTAAATTTGACGACGCTCTAGTTGAAGCGTTTATCCTATTTTTATGTTCTTTGTCAAAATTTCTTCATCGGGGGTATGTTTGCAGTGAAACATGCTACCTAAAAAAATATTTGATAATTTTTAATGCATGCGTATACCAGTGAGAGACGACTGAATGACTAATTGTAATGACTAATCATCTAACTAGGAATGGATCAGACCTCATTTGCGCACCTATGTATCATATATTTCCAAGATATATTTTTTATACAACTTTCATTTGAGAAAGAGCAATGATCGCCTATTGTTAACCATACTAATTATCAAGTTTGTTAATCATTCAAAAGTAATTTAAGTAAAATAAATTCTATTGGCAAGGGCATCGTCAAAACATTTTGATCAGGGGTGTGTTCGCCTCATTTGTGCACATATGTATGGAAAATTAAGAGGTAATTATTTTTTAGCATGATTTTTATCTAGACAGAGTACCGTGGTCAAATGAGTTTAATGACGTCTTTTATTATGTTCGCTAAGTAAAGAAACCTCATTACAAGTCAATAACATCATCTCTGCATGTACGTCATCAGAGGGATTTTTTCGGGTATATGTTTGCACTTGAAAATGCACCCGGAACAAGTGACTTGGTAATTTTTGTTAAACGCGTGCACTAAAATCATCAAGCATTTAATTTTTACTTTGGCGTGTCGCATTTTTTAAATGGAATATTATCGACATTTTTTGTAACGTTTACAACAATAAAAATTGGAAAGATTGATGAATTCAAAACAAATCAAAGCGTATTCTAATGAATTCCGAAGTGTTACATAATTTGTAATAAGTTCAAAAGTGTTCAAGAGACTTCTACAGAATTCAAGATAATACTACAGAATTCAAGAGTCTTTTACAGAATTTAAGATAATTTTACGAAAATCAAGAAAGTTCTACTCAATTCAAGAGAATTCTACAGATTACACGAGAATTCTGCCGAACTCGAGAGAATTCTACTAAATTCAAGAGAATTCTACAGATTGCAGGAGAATTCTGCCGAACTCGAGAGAATTCTACTAAATTCATGAGAATTCTGCTCAACTCAAGAGAATTCTGCCAAACGTAAGAGAATTTCACTGAATTGAAGAGAATTCTACGGACTTCAAGATAATTATACCGATTTTAAGACAGTGCATAAATAAAGAGAATTCTACTGTACTTACGATATATTTGTACAAAATGCCGGAGAATTATGATTAATTTAACGGAATTCTGCCTAACTGTAGAGAATTCTCTTGAATTCGAAAGAATTTGGCTGATTTCAAGAATATTCTGCTGAATTCGAAAGAAAACACAATAATTTGACTAAATTCAAGAGAATTCTGCCAAACCTAGGGGAATTCTCCTGAATTTAAGAGAATTAAATAAAGTTTGAGAGAATTTTACATATTTCAAGAGAATTCCACTAAATTCAAGAGAATTCTGCTGAATTAAAAAGAATTATACACAATTTAAGAGAATTCTACATAATTCGAGAGAATTCTACTACTGTTTCGGTTTCGATTCGTTTGGAACAGAACTGAAGGGCCTATGACAAAGCCACCGAACGCGTCCTCGGGTTGCGGATAGATGGTCCCTGTACCAAGGGTTTCTGCTGAATATGGTTACAATAATTGATAAGCAGTCGCGGACAATTGTCCAGGGATGGTCTCGAAGGAATAACCCCTAAGCGGAGGCGTAACAACCGTGCCGAAAGCTGAATGGCACCTGGGTGAGGTGTCTTAAACCATGGCCCTCACATCTCGATAAGGGCACCCTGGCCACAAAATTTTGCTATCTATCTTGCTATGCAAAGGCGAGAAACTTAAATTTTGAATAGTAAATGGATTTCTGAACTTTCTCCGTTCAAATAAGGTCAAGTCACTTAAACGTGATTATTAGGTTAAAGATTCATATTGTAAAAACAGCAGCTGGTGAGCCGCGGACCCCCCGCGGTCCCGGGCCCCCTGACTGCAGCCAGGCCAGCCACCCCTTTGTGGGGGCCATGTCTTAAACGGTGAGTCTGGGATACCGGGCGACCTCTCAGAGTATGCATCCTTATCCTTGCACGCGGGGCTCTACAAGGATAGACGAACCATTTCCCTGGCTGCTCGTGGGAACAACAATGATACCACCAAAACACCAAAATGTTGTAGATGTGGTTCAAAACGATCGAACGTGCAGAGCACCCGACAATGGGTCGGCAAACATTGCCGATCATCCTAGAGTTTGGGGTGCTAAAAATAATTTAGATGGAAACACGACGACGAACCGGCGAAATGCCGACATTGAGTGGACGGATCAACTCAAGGATGACTTGCTAGACTGCTACGATGCCAGCATTATCCCTGTTCACCGAGGCTTTATGGCGCGTATTCACACTCTGTGGAGCCTGAAACACCCAGAGCTTCAGAACGTTTCGCATCAGTCTTTGCGAAATCAAGCCGACTACCTCCGGAAAAATGGATAGGTACGCGGAGCGCTTCCCCAACCGGTGCTTGATCAAGCTGTAGACGAAGATGAGGAAGCGACATTAAGACCAACCGCAGAAAGCAGGCACCTTCTGAGAGATGATCGCGATTTCAGGACAAGGTGGGACATTAACATGCAAGTTCCTCCTAAGCCCCAAGATCTGGCTGAAATGGATGCCTCCCTTCGTGGAGATATCTCGCAAGAGTCCGACCTCTGGACCATCAATTGCTCAGTTTATGGTACTGCGACAGCTTTGGCTGACTCAAATCGAAGGCTAAAACCGACGATGGATCAAAAGATCAAAAGACGCTCGCATCAACTGAACAAGAAGATTGGATGGGCAAAACAGAATGCGTCCCGTGTTCAATGTGTGATTGACTACATAACATCTGGTAGACCGTTCACGGAAAGGGTTCGAAAGTTCGCCCAAGAACTAAGGATCTTGAATCACACACCAAACAAGTCAAAGCTGCTGACAATCAAGCAGCATATTGTTGACAAAATACAACTGTTATCTGACGCAAGGAGGAGAATACAGAAGAGGGAGAGATGGATCAGGGAGAATCAACAGTTGTTGCCTCTTCAGCAATCTCGCTGTTTCTGTAAAAAATCCACCCAAGCTTCAAGGAGTTTTGCGACAACCTCATAAAATCTGAGGAGGAATGTCCATCAATCACTGCCGAAAAGGTGAAAAAAGCGCTCAGAGGCACGAAGAACTTTTTCGCTGCTGGACCAAATTGTATTAAGAACTTCTGGTGGAAGAAGTTTACTTTTACACACCAACATTTGGCCCGCATATTCACCTCATATTTAAAGTCGGAGACACTTAATAACTTGTTTGAACACACTGTATAAGATATTTACAGCAGTCCTAAACAACAGGATTGTTCGACGAATTGAGCATGTGTGGCGAGAGATGTAGGAACAACGTGGCTCGAAAATAGTTGTAGCAGGCTGTCGAGAGAACCTGCTAATTAACAGGTGTGTCTGTAAAGACGCTGCAGCCCATGAGCGCGTCCTGTCAATGGCCTGGATTGACTACCGGAAAGCTTTTGATTCAACCTCTCATATACTTATCATCTGTCTGTTGGAAAGCTTGAAGGTGCATCCACACATAGTGAGATGCATAGAGAGATTGATACCTCTTTGGAAAACTAGATTTAATATCTTATCTAGAAATTATCGTGTGACAACGAACAACGTCACCTCCCAGAGGGGCGTCTTTCAGTGTGATACCATGAGCTCTTTGCTTTTTTTCATCACACTTCTGCCTCTATCTCTCGCACTACGAAATTCTTCTGGATACCTCTGTGGTGACACTTATCAGCGCGATCCTAAGGTCACTCATGTATTTTATATGGATGACCTGAAGATCTATGCCTCTGGTAAAAGCAAACTTCAAACTGCTATAAATATCGTCAAGAAGTACACAGGAGAGATTGGAATGGACTTTGGTTTGGACAAGTGTGCCAAAATTAATCTGAAGAAAGAAAATATTATTAGTATTCCCAAGGACCTTGAACTTGTGGATATAAGTGTTATTAGACATCTAATTACTGGAGAGACCTATACATACCTGGGCGTGCTTCAAAGCCGTATTCAGGATGTAACATCAGTGAAGGAGTCTCTCCGAAGCAGATACAAGCATCTTCTTCGACAGATTTGGTCTTCCCATCTGTCGGCGTTAGCCAAGGTATCTGCGACTAACACGCTTGCCGTCTCGGTTCTACTCTACTCGTTTGGGGTGGTTCAATGGACGAAGAACGAGCTTAAGGCCTTTGATATCACCATACGTAAGATCATGCATATGCATAAAAGCTTGCAAATCAATTCGTCAGTTCCGCGATTATACATTTCACATCGTCAAGGCGGACGCGGACTTCTGAATCTCCAGTGTCTTCATAACCGGATTGTTCTAAGTACAGCTTACATCGTTGCGAATGGCACAGAGCCTCTCCTAGAAATGGTCAGAAACCACGAGACGATTGACGAAGGAGCGATCCTTTACAAAGCCGCGGAGCAAGCAACCGAGACCCTTGGCCTGAATTTTAACATCAGAAGTGAGGAAAGCTTAACTTCTAGTAGCCGAAGTGAAGAAAGCAGACGTTGAAAACTTTCACCAACAGCTACTCGACAAGAAAATGCAGGGAAACTTAAACAGAAATGTATAAAAACAGTCCTTGTCGACAAAGAAAACTTTTGCTTTCCTCAGATCATCAGGGCTTAATTCAGGTACAGAGGGTTTTATTTTTGCATGCCAAGACGGTGTCATTACCACCTTAGCATACTGTGACCGCATCTTGTCTGAAGACGTTCCCAGTGATAGGTGCAGAGCGTGTCATGCATACGCTGAGTACCTAGAATACATACTATCGGGGTGGCCGATCCACGCAGGAACGACGTATATCTATAGACATCATGCGGACCTAAGAGTTCTTTATTACCATCTTTGTCGATCTTACGGTGTTGGTCGCGACCCTGTCCTGCCGAACGCTCCAAGGGAGATAGAGTCAATTGTCCAAAACGAGAAGTGCCAAATTTTCTGGAACTACGATTTTCGGACAGTAGTCTCCGTTGCACTCTCGAAGCCTGACATCGTTCTCCAAGACTTCGAGAAACGAACTACATTCGTGATCGAATTCTCGGCTCCGTCCGAATACAACATCACTGCCAAGGACAAAGAAAAGGAGGAGAGGTATCAAGACCTTGAAAGAGAGCTGCAACGACTGTACCCAAAATATTCAGTAAAAGTAATTGTCCTTGTGATAGGTGCTCTCGGAGGTGCGAAACTATCACTGGTTCGTAACCTTAAAGCCATACCCGCGTGCCAAAAATATGCCAAGGCACTTGCGAGATGGATGCCGAAAGCTGTCATCCTTGGGTCGCTTCGTGTCTTCAAGACACACGAGGATTTCGCCAGCCTGTCGTGATTTCATCATGCCCTGTGACCACCCATCTCACGGTTGAGCAACGTGACCATAAGTGAGATACCCCTTTTTATATATATATATATATATATATATATATATATAATAAAAAAAAGAATTTTTTCGGCGATTTGGACGCCCCCTCTTGTCCTAAGTAACGCTTTTTTTTACTTTTCTTGTAATTTTTCACCATTTTCGTAAAGCTAGGCTAGACTTCCCCCCTCCCACCTAAAAGCGTTAAGTGATATATGGAAGACCCCTAAGGACAGAGTAAACAGTGATCTTACCGACACCCTAATCAAAGAACGACAGTCAGGAATTTCATTCATTAAGAAATTACATGCCTTGAAACAAACTCAAGTTTATGTGAATGAAAGATCAAGTCATAATGTATATAATTGCGTCGAATTTATATCATAAAAATGTAAGTAAATGTGTTTACTTACGGAAAATGTCGGCAGCTGGGGGGGATGTTCACAATACCACACTTTAACTAATATTTCTTTGTAATTGTGATAAATTTAAGTTCTGTTGTAAACATTTGAACCTACATTTTTGTACAGAGAAATGAAAGTATAATTTCCTGATGTTGGAAACACTACTTTCCTTCTCTCCGCAGCTTTTTATAAAATGTTCATTGAGTAAAATGTAATTTTCATTGTAACTAAAAAGTCATTTTTTCAAGTCAAAAACCTTCCTTTTTCAAGATTTGACTGATTTTGATTGGCTGACAATAAAAAAATTACAGAATTTTTTGTGTTAAATAATAGTTGATTCAATCGTTGATTATGGTGCAGTAAATTATTGCCGAGTAGGTGACAACTAATTATAAAATTAATTATAAAATTTGTTTATTATGAATACTCGTAGATGTTTAAACCAATTTAAATTTTTTAAACATCCACGAGTATTTATAGTAAACAAATTAGTACTTAAAAAATATTAAAATTTGTCGAAAATTTAGTGATATAAAGTGTTCCTCCTGCTTTTTTTTTAGGTAAAATATATGCTTGAATAAATACGTATTATTTAAATAATTGTAAAATTATTTAAGCAAATTATTTTGTTGTTATTATTGATTAAATAACTCACAAAGTCTAGAAAATATGTTCATTTCGCGAGTTAACTGAAAAAAAGAAATATTTAAACAAATTAAAATTGTTTAAACAATTGAATATTAGTTAACAAATGACTGGGTATTCTTGAATTACCGATTAATGATTATTTATTTTCAAGACACTTTTAAAAAGCGTCAATAAACCGCAATATTACGTAAAATTCAAATTTTTCACTTATGGGGATTCTTTAGGGACCCATAAGAGTGGCTTTAAATTATTCAACTTCAAAATTTATGATTGGTTCTTATTCTCTGACGAATTCTGAACAATATACTGAGACATGGAATTATTTGTAACATATGATTGCGTTTAAATATTAGATTTACAAGAAACTGACTTTTTCCCATGTTAAATCAATGGGAAACTTCATGGTCTTTGCGGCACCACTAAATATTAACCGATTTTGCTCAAATTTGGAGATTTTTTTTTGGGCATTCGAACAAAACTGGGGGGTGAGAGCAGAGAAATTCAAAAAATGAAAAATAAGGGCCACCCTAATCGATATAGTTCAAGAAATCTACTTGAATTATTGGCATGTCCCTAAAAGGCACACAATCATATTACGATTAAAAAATGATAATAACTATATTAAAGTATTGGACAGTTGTCCAATCGATCTCGAATTCAGCGAAATTATAAAAGACATGTTGCGGATATTGAAAAATTATAGTTTTCGGAGGGTTATTTTTACGAAAAATCATTTTTCTCTATTCTCTAGATACTAAGTGTTAGTCAAATTATAGCTGCCTGCTTGCTTCACTAATCAGTTAAAATGAAGTCAATTTTAGTCAAATTTTAACTGATTTTTAGTAAAATTTAACTAATTTTGCATAGAAAAAATTACCGCTACATTAGGAAAATAATATTAATAATTCATTAGTTTTTGACATAAATAACTGAATCAGTGACTGGCTTTTTTCTTTTCAATAAGTAATTTTTAACTAATTTAGATTTGAAGTATGTTACGGATTATCATTGGTAATATCTTTGGAAAATTTGTTTTCCCGAAAAATTATTTCGGACAAGTTTAAGATAATTTATAGGTATTCCTACTTCTAAATCCACTGTGAAATTTTTTTCAGGTATACCAACGAAATATACCAAGAATAATACTCTCTCAATTTGAATTAAGGAGAAGTAAGATCCATATACTGATTTAAATCAGTGTAGATAGCAGTATAGATGTTCCAAGATTATTCAGTAAATTTTACTGATCGTTCAGTAAACCTCCTCGCTGATTTGGTTCTCAATCATTTCACTGATTTAAAATTATAGAGTTTAAACCATTGGACCCTATTTTCCTGAATCTTTTTTTTTCAAATGAAGTTTGAAGAAACAGTGATTCAGAATATCAATGAATTTTAATCAACTAGGTATTCCCTTAAAATTTCTTTCCACCATTTTTTACCTACCTCTCCTTCTATGAAATTGTATATAAGTTCTCTTCAAATTTTAAAATCAATTTGAATAGATACATCTGAAGAGTCTCTTAAACGGTAAAAATGAAATTTCAGTCTTCTTTGCCTATTCTCAATATTCTCAATATTCTGCAACACGCGCGTGAAAAACTTTAGCGAACTCTCGTGACTGATACCCAAAAGCAGGAGTAAAGAAGGGAGGGTTGGAAAAAAATAAGGGTCTTCGATCGGTGGAACGTCGATTCCCCTATCAAAGGGAAACGCTTTCGGATGCAATATGAATTTATAATTTCCACGCATGCCGCGACGCGCTCATCTCTCCCTTTTTCTCTTTGGGTTCGGCTGTCGTTCGTGTCATATAAATCAAAATCAATGGTATTGTGTCCCTCGCGAGAAATCGAGAGAAACAGAGAGTGTATGAGAGAGAGAAAGTAAATGGTAAAATATAAAAAGTCGGTCAAGCTACAACAAAACTTCCCTGCGATATAGGGAATGAGAAAGGGGTGAGGTGTGCCAGGTAGACTCTAGACTCTAGAGAACTGTGCTAGAACACGAGAAAGATCTACCTAGGCTTCCGAGCGGTAAGAGTATCGGTCGGATATACATATGTATGTCGACCGAGGGTACAATGTATTCAAATTGCAAAAAAAAAGGGTTGGGCTTTCGGGACGATGGGTAAAAAATGCGACAGACTGGTTAACGAAGCGAGATGGTCCATTGAAACGGCTCAATGGGATGCTGGTCTTTCCTCTACTATTTTTCTCTTATTCTCTTTTCTCGACTCGGATGTGTGTGTGCTTCTGATGTATGCAATTCCAGAACGTGTGTGCGTTTTCTCGCTAACTAGGCAGGTACGTGACAGCCATATGCCAAAACCTTTCGTCCCAGAAAGCCGCGTTCTCTCTCCTTTGACTCCTTTTTGTTCAAAATCCCCTTTGGTTATTCTAAAATATCGTGCGAAATGAGCATTTCTTATGTGATACTCAATACGCTTGAGTGAACTAGTCGAATATAATCACTGTAGTCAGAAAGTCTTTTACGAATCACTTGAAGTATTATATTTGTATTATAATCCGATAGCTGCATATTACATTTCAATCACAGAAGTTTTTCCGCGGCTCGTTTCGCTGGCAAGTTTGAACGGCGAGCGCACCTAGGTCACGCGTCTGTTGGATCTCGCGCTTCGTCGCTTCCAAAAATATACAGGGTGTTTACAAGTATAAAATGAGAAATGTGCATTAGAAACAGAAAATGTTTTCTCATCATCTAGACAGTCTTTGTAACAATATTTTTTAACGTCAACCATATTTCTTTTGTTATTAGTTCTTAAGAACAACTAATTAGCGCTAGATTTGCTCGCCAGACTAGCGATATATAAGCTTGTCCAGACTAGCGTTTAAACGTACAAAAACGTTCCACTTCTATTCAGCGCCCTAATAGACGCCTTGACAACGCGACATTGGCGGTCAGGATGATCTAACCTGGCCCCGAATAGTTTCCCGATAAGTTCCTGCACAGGAAATTCGTGCATTGACCGTTTAAAATTAAAGGTCAAACCATCGACAGCTGTAATTTGGCGATTGTAAATTCTCTTTTGTTGAAATCCTTCGGCCTTAACGAACATCTTCTGATCACGTATTTCGTGCTTCGCTCTCGATTAAAATTCTCAACTCATGAGGAAGTGATTTTATGATTCCGGCTGTCCTGAAAAGTAATTTCAAATCAAAATGCTGAAGCGCAACAGCTAGAATAAGTAATCTTGCTATATATGCCTCGAAAAGCGAATATTTCGTGCATGCGTTACAAAAAAATATTTTAATACGCAAATGGTAATTTTTTTGTTTTTTTAGAATGATCTTAAATTAATGTTCTTTTCAGCAATTAAACTTAAAATTGGGTTTTAAATGATTAAAGACCCAAAGAAATAATTAACATTAAATAAATGTTATATTTCCAATAAATAATATTATAAAAAAATTCCGAAATTACACCTTTTTGACCAGGAGAAAAAATATTCTTCTTCTAATGTTTTTGTTACCCCAAGAAATGTTCTTAGGATGGGAAGCAATCGAGATAATGGACTTATTTTACCTAGGAATCATTTAAATGTGAATGTGAATCCTGATTCAATTGAAGTGTCTATTGTTCATCTAAGCCAAAGTCAGTGAACTGAAATAAGGTCGCAATCAGAGAAAAGGTTAATTATTTATGTGAAAAAAAAACTTGTATAAAATTTTCGTATGAAAAAAATGAAATTTCGAATAAAGAAGCTCCCTCTGCGCATTTACATTCTTCTTATTGTTTAATTGTACTGTTCTTTTTTACGATTAAAACAAATACATGTGTCTTATTAAAAAACAGTTTAAAAAAAGTTGTCGTTCTTTTTACGGTGAACAATTTTGTTTCATAACATGTTTTCGTGTCTTGCGTAGTTTGACTGGAAAATAAATTTTAATTTAATTTTAAACAACATTTTTCACTATTAAAACAAAAACTATTCGTCTTATTAAAAAATGTGTTGAAGAAAAGTTGATCTTTTTGACATGAATAATTTTGCGTTTCAACATTTTTTCATACATTAAATAGTTTAACCACAAAATAACTGTTTTATTTTTATGTGACTCCGGTGCATTTATGCGTTTTTATGCTACAGCGTAGAGTATCGTAATGTTGTACATTACGATAGAGCGGAAGATCTCTCTTCACATTGCACTCCGCTGTATCGTAATGTTGTACATTACGATACAGCGGAGTGCAAACTACGTACTAGAGAGTGCAAACTAGAGAGTACTACTACGCTCTCACAAAAAAACTTGTAAATGCACCGTCTTCAAATAATAGTATAGTATGTGCCGAGGCGCATAATGAGGGTCTTTACGCAACGAGCGGCAATGCTCGCAGGATGGTCGGAGCCGAAGCGAGGTAAAGACCCAGTCTTTATCGCGTAAAGACCCAAATTGTGCGCATTGGCGCATATACTATTTTGTTTGACGACAGTGCATTTACAAGTTTTGTTGCGACAGCGTACAGTATCGTAATGTTGTACATTACGATACAGCGGAGTGTAATGTGAAGAGTGATCTTCCAATGTATCGTAATGTAGAACATTACGATACTCTACGCTGTCGCACAAAAACGCGTAAATGCACCGGAGTCACATAAAATAGTATATACACCTCGGCGCATAATATACTATTATTAGACTGCGGATGTCTCCCATCTTCAAAACGTTCTTTAAGGATTCATAAACCAAAAATAAAAAATAAAACAGCTTGTGACACGATTTGCATAATTCACTTATAAAATGGTCGCTATTCGCCGAACTAAAACTGAATGGTGATATTTCATAATGAAAATGGGTCGGAAGCTTTCAAAATAATTGTATTGAATAATGCAAATTTTCAGATTAACTGTTGATTATTATTAATATAATTTAAAATGATTAATTGTTGCAAAATTGGTTTCTTTCGTCACAAATAGATTACTTTTTATCATTAATAATTCCAACTTGTCTATTGTTGCTGGCTTTCACTTAAAGCGAACACAACATTCGCTCGCTCCGAACGTAAACAGGCAGGGCCGCAATAACGATTCCGGTTTTAATTTGTTTAAATAATAAATTACACATCTTACATTTATAAGAAACAGGCTCATCGTTTTGGAGACTTCATAAATCTGAATAATTGAAAAGTCAACATCGAAATCCGCTGAAAATTTTCTAAACTGGGAGGGGGGGGGGTGATTTATAACTATTTTAGTTTTATTTCCACATCCACTTTTTCGAAATTCACATTAGATATTTTTTCAAATTGTTTTTACAATTAAAATGTATGAGAAAAGACAATCGACGTGAATTTTGAAAAAGTGGTAGTGAAAGTGAAAAAATTACATAAATTTTCGACCAACCTGTTGGGCTCAATTTCTATCAAATTAATCAAAAGTGTACTTTTTTTTGTAAAACTAAGATAGGAATACAAATTTTTAGGCCCTACTCGCTTTTTCCAAGCAGTTTTCTGAATTATCATAAATATAATTAAATCACTTCTCGTAAAAAATTGTTAAAGCTCATTAATCTCATTCCTCCTATGAAAAAATACGCACAAAAATATGGGGGAGGGTGTACGTATTGCATACTGGTACTAGTACTGGTATCCAATACCCTCTCCCATATTTTTTAAAATTCTAGATCGTTATTGATACAATATATTATCTGAAAATCTAAACATTTTATATTGCTTTATTTATTATCTCTAGAATCATGAAAATGGCTACTTTTCAGTTTTACTTTTACAAGGACAAAATTTACATTTTAAGTTAAACTCAGCGTAGTAGTTTGGCTTGGAAGGCAGAGTGCAGTCAGGTGAGTAAACAAATCTCGCTTCCGATGAAGTCACATGCCTATGTCATTTCTAATTAACTAGACGTGATCTCGCATCCGGACCGGAATCACGAATCAGGGAAGTCGAAATCTGATTTATTCCCATTTCGCTGGAGGCTGTGCGGTGCTCGTAATTCTCTCACGACTGCCACGAACTCCGATCTTCATCGATGACTAATATTCAGATTTCATCTAAAGGACTTAGTCCCGGAAATATACACACGCCTAATGAATTTCACTCATAGGTGTAAAATTAAACAGACATGTAATTAAGACTAGTGCGGCTTACTGCTTTCTATTTGGAATGATTTATAGAATTTAGTCAGTTGGAAATAGGTGTTCATCTTTTATGAAAATGGTTGTAAATGGTTTGTTCACAGATAGTAGTGGAACAAACCGAAGCGAATCATAGAAACTTTATTTTGGTATAAGTACAATTATTTAATCAGTTATCATTATATCCTAATACACTTAGTGACTTCCTAATTTACTATTCACAATACTAATTCTTGCAATAGTCACGCTATATCCTGCCTTTCTATTTTCTTTTTGTAAAAATCAGTATTATTATATGAAATTCTACAACCAAAAGTTTCTCCGTGAAGTTCACAGATTTAATCTCCAATTCCCCAATTTCCATAAAGTTATTTTTCAGCACCCCATGGATAATAAGTGTCTTGCCTAAAAGATAAAAAATATCTTGCTTCATACAGATCCTCCTAATAATGAATGAGGTAAAGGGGGAACGTTGGAGAAGGAAACACGGAAACACGAGATAACCCCTTTTGACACGGACCGACAGAAGTCTTTTAGATACAACCCTTTTCTCCAAACCCTTCCTAAGAATGTATCCATTCAAAAATTTTCCCCTCGGGGCACACATCATACTGCACTGCGTAAAATTTAAGAAGTGTATAAAGCTCTTAAACTTTATTTAGAATTGCTAAATCTATATTATATGAGGAGATTATACTCTAAAATTTATTTCCATGGGAATATCAAACATGAGATAAATATACTTTGAATATATTTTATTTCCCACATTGATTTCTTAAGTTTACAATAAACATATTATTAAACGACAATTGTAGCTCCAACTAATGTCCAGGTCTGATATGATTTTGAGCTACATCGGCCAATTACAAGTGTTTTTTTGTGTTCAGAAATTCGAACAAAAAATTTGTACTATGTTTATATGAGAAAAACTTTTTAGATATTCAAAATACATACAACGATACTATATCTGATTTATTCGTTCGTGTCTTCGAGACGCATCTATCGATCTACTGTTGAAACTCTTATGACCTACTAGTACCGACTTATGAAGTATAAAAAAATGGCCTGTACTGTTTATATGAGAAAAAATTTGTTGATCTTAGGAATACTATAGTACTATATCCCATATATATTTGATCGCGTCTTCGAGATGCGTCGATTGACCTATTAACGAACCTTCGATGAATTTTCATGATCAGTCACAAGCAACGCATAAAATTTAAAAGAAAAGGTTATATTGTTTATATGACGAAAACTTTTTCTTATTTGGATTATAAAACCACCATAAGCTAAAAAGCTCTTCGTTATAACAGAACACATTGATTCACCTTATGACGGTCTCCCTGATATTCTGAAAATAAGATTCTCGGTAAGACGGAAACATAAGCTTGAAAAATATTGAAACTGTCCATTTTTTTGATTTGTTACAGAAAATCCGCTCTCTATGAGAATGCAAATTTATTTGATACCTATAAAGAAGTGCCTTGCAGCATAGACATTCCATTTTTTCAAATTTATGGAATTTTTTTATATAAATAAAGAAAACATTGGTGTCAACATTCAAAAAATCGCATTAAATAAATTTTGGAAGCTATCTTAGTAGTGTAGCAATTCAGATTACTCACTTTAAGGAAAAATGAGAAAGAGTTTTTATAAAACATAAATTCCACACATCTTCAGTATGTAAGTTTTCCAAACTCGTTGTCAAGGTGATTTTTTTTGGTTCGATGACGCCTTGACATCGAATCGGTTTTCATAATTCAAACAAAAATTCTGTAAGATGGTCAGTTTTTTTTTCGTGTATGCATATTTTGGTCGAGTGTGCAAATGCTAAACGGGGAAATAAATTTCATTGTTACAGGGAATGCATCGCTTTTGCATGAAATGAGCTCGTCGACCTAGAGATCGCTGAATGGCGACCCTGGCCCAGAAACAAAAGGGAGAAGAAGCTTGTGAATAATTCAACTAGGAGAGAAAATGAGGAAAGAGTTCAAAGTTTCCTTCAAGAATGTTACGCGCAACCCCGCAGCACCGTTCACCCCGCTCTACCATTATGGAAAGTGAGTCTAGAATCTTTTTAAAACTTTAAGATACTCTTTGATATTCCTCAACTTTTCAATTTCTGTGAAATAAACTCGATACCAATTGTTTTTTTACTTTTTATCTTTCATTACACTATATCTCATTTCTTCTGCTTTTTAAGTATTATGAAACTTCGTTAAAGTCAAAATTTGTTTAATACAATTTAGTCATTGAAACGGTGAAAAATAAGATACCTACGCTAAATTAATGGCTGTGGCTAGTCGTCTAGATTTTTCGGCAGAATAGCGAGAATCTTGTCAACTTGATTGGCAGAGCTGGAAAAGGGAGAGGAGTTCTTTCCGTCCCGTATTCGTCGTAAAAGCTGGACACTTCCAAATTAATTAATATATTGTTATTTAAACGGGAATCATATTTCTTTAGATGGTTAAAAATAAAATTTCCATTGTTCAATATTAACATTTTCATTTTACTTACATTGTTAGAAAAATGTGTATGAGGTTTAATATACATGTGTGTGAAATAAATATGCAATACTGCTACTGAAATGTAATATACATTGGTGTACTGAATTTAATATACAGGTCGGTATAGCACAGTGCGTGAAAACAGAAAGCGCTTTCAATTATGTTAATCTTGGAAAATATTTGTAATTAAAGTAATAATCTATAATTCGTTGATTGAATTGTTATTTCTAATTAAAACTGTGCAACGTAGGGTGAAACATTTTTCAGAATTCGCTCTGAATGGTAATTAACCTCTTCGACTCGAAATCCAGTTTAATTTATGTTTAACTGGAAGAAGGTATCATATTTTATTATTTAGAATCAAATATTGCCGCTAAAACTATTTTTAACTTGTGTGAAATGGAATTATCTGATTTTTCAAGTAAGTGATTAACACGTACATGTATTTTACATTCAAGTAAAACATTCAATCCCATTAGTCCTAACCCTAATTACAATCTAAATAGTAATAAGCAAAATAAAAAAAGTTACTTTGATCATAAATTCATTTTTTAAATGTTAAATAATAAAATTTGTACTCCATTACTTGTAAAAACTCTGTAAAGGTAAATATAATTTGTATAAAAAGTCGTAGATGCTTAATATATATCTTAGGACTTATTTGATCTATTGTTTTCAATACAATAAACTAACAATATAAATGTAGTCAAGGTCTTTTCCGGTTTTTTGATGTTTTCATTCAAATATTGCTGACATTTTTCGACTCGGATCAGAGTCCTTTTCAAGGTGTAGTTCTGTAGAGGATACAATATATCGTGAAAAACTTTTGTTAAAAAAGTTTTGACTACAAATAGAGTTAAAGCAATACAATTAAGTATACACCGATCCGAGTCAAAACATGTCGTCAATATTTAAATAAAAACATAAAAAACCGGAAAAGGACTTGACTACATTAATATTCTAAGATACCGGAAACAATTAAAACAACAATAAACTAACTATAAATAAATACAACAGTTTTAAATTCAAATTCATCGAAATATTATAATGAAACTCTCTTTGTGACTTACTTCACTAACATCCATGAAAATATAAAATGAACAAAAAAATGTTATTCCGTAGGTTTATGTACTTACCTATTTTTTATCGATAATACATTTAAACGATAGAAAGGCTCAATGAATAACAATATTTCGTTCATAAACTCACTTGGTGAATGGTCTTCTTTAGTGAGGAAATGTCTGTGACCGGGTCACACCGTCAACATTACCAGTCTAATAAACGATGTAATTATCTTATTTACTTTGGTTATAGCAAATATTTGACATATTTAATTTTTATTTTGAGAAGTATTCTCGAGAATAATTATTTGTCAAGAAATTTGAATTTGAAAATCCAATTACTTCGTTAAATTTTATTTTTAAAACTGTCGTGTGACCGGGTGACATTCAGTTGTGGGGACATTCATAAACTAATTTCTATACTAAAGTTATAGGTTTAAAAGTTATTATAAGCTTTATTTTCTAATTGTCTGTTCTATCATGAAAACATATACAAAAGAAACATACACAAATACAAAAATTCAAAATGTGCAATAAGTAAATAAATAAACGCATTCTACTTTGCGAAAATGTACATTTTTAATTATTAGTGTACAAGGTATTATAGAATGAGTCACGTACTATCAGATCCTAGAATAAAAAATTTTTGTACATATGAATGGAAGCCAGTCGTTTTCTCGAAACAGCATATTTCTGATTTTTTTATTTTTACCCGTATATGAAATTTAATATACACGCTCTTAATGGCGATTTCATACGTTTGGTGTATTAAATTTAATATGATTTTTAACATTGTATATAAACTGAAATACATTTTTGACTAAAAAATCAAATGTCCTCAAGAATAAAATGAAAACTTTTAACCTCGTCCTAATAAGTAATGTTTTTATTAGGAAGTGTCTGTGTCTACCGACAATATCTGGCTATTTGTATTTAAATTTCGTAGTAATAGTGCCTTTCCTGACCCCGCTATTCGTGACGATAAAATCCGGCAATTCGTACCGAAATTTCGGCACACGTATCCAAGGCCTTTTTATTTATTCATGTATAAACTTCATTTACATTTTACCATTAAATATAGGGATAGCTTAGAAAAAAATCTATTAGGTAAGCTGCTTTATCTAAAAAAATAATTTACTTTGCAACTAAGGCCAGAAAATAGTGATTAAGAAACAAAAAACTGAATTACGAAACTTAAAAGATTCTATTGTATTGTAATAAGCTTATTTCTACGTACGATATTCAACTTTATTCCTTGCTCGAAATAAGAAAAAATATTTAAAACATCAAGCGTCGAGGTTTCAATTAATTTTTTTTGTTTGATTTAACAGAAATTGCAATGCAAGTTCGAGGATTCTAACGTCACATTAAACATTGCTTGTAAACATGGTTATGTCAAATAAAAATAATACATGTTATACTCATTGTTTAAGGATTTTAAATCCCTTTGTAACAAATCTTTTAAATTATACTAGTTCAATATATTTTAGTTTTAAACTATAAATAAATTATAAAGCAAAATAAAGACTAATTATATATGCTAGTTCCTTAGGTTTTTAACAAAAACTTTCATTTTCGTGGTTACTTACAACATATGAATACATTTTTTAAGAGTAGCACGGAAAAAAGTAGATAGTTAGATTCATTTTTATGTATTGTTAACTTGAAGTTTACTTGTTCGCATTGCACAAGAAACAATTCAAATAGTTTTTGATACTGAATGAGATAGTGATCTCAAAATATACAAAACCTAAAATCAGCATTACTACTTCAAATTGTAAAAAGAAAGATTACTAGAACAAGTAGCTTCAATAACTATTTGAAATAGTACATTTGAACATGGGAGACTGTATGAATAACTAATTTTCATAGTAAGCAAAGAATTGTGAGTTTGACTTTTGCAAGTGAGTTCGATCTGCTTTTTCGCATTGCAATAAGCACTGCGCGAGATTGTTAGCCTTGCTATTTAAAATTGTAAGTAAGTTCAGTGGCACAACTAGAAACGTGTAGGCCCCCTCCGCAACATTTTTTAGGCGGTCCTTTTCAAATTAAAAAAGAAGGACGACTTATAACTTGCTTATCAGTAAAACAACAGATTTTCGCTTCTCAATCTATAAGACAGCCCGCGCACTGACATTTTACAAAATTAAATAAATTATCGGAAACTATTTTATAATGTTTTCTCTTTTATCATAATATCAGTTGAGATAATTATTATAAATTAACATAGTGAATAACTCTACTTTATACTTCAATACTGTTTTTTTGTTTTGTACAACATTTTCAGAATTTAAAAATATTCTGAAGAATTATATATAAAAAGAATAAAATTAGTTAAATACTCAATTTTGATATGTTTGACATCGTTCTCATAAATATTTCTTTTCAAGATTTATCATTTCATCCTTACTATAATTAATACTTTCAATATAAATTTCAAACAATTGAAATCGGTTAATATCTTCTGTTCTCTTTCTTAAATTTACAATTAAACAATTTTTTTTAATTAAAAAAAAAAAAATTTGCCTTATTGAAAATTTTTGGAAAATATACAAAAACATGTTTTTTGGATTGATTCGAACCTAAAATTGAGTCAACTTGAACCAAACAAACATGTTATTATTTTTTATCCATGGGAAACATTTTTTTCGTGGTGTTTATAACGTTCGAAAATCGCAAAAAAATATATGAAATCCCAAAAATCCTAATTCAAGACAAACATTTTTTTCCGAAAAATAAAAAAAATTTTCCTTGGTTCAAGCTGAATAAATTTCAGTTTCGACATATTCAACTTTTTTTTTAAATGTGTGCATATGACTCAATCCAAAAAAAAAACATGTTTTTGCACATTTTCAAAAAAATTGTAACTGAGCAAGAAATTTATTTTTAACTTAGTAGTAGTTATATTTTCGTTTCAAAAAATTAATTTTCCATTGAAAAAACTGAATTTTCTCCCAAATTGTTGAATTTTCTACAATGCAGTTGATTTTTCAACACGAAAATATGAATTAATAATGAAGAAGTTAATTTCCAACCAAACATTACAATTGTTAGTTAAAGAACCTACTTTTTAACAAAAAATAAAAAAGATTAACTAAAATGATGAATTTTTAACTAAGAAATTAATTTTTAACATAGTTGTTAAAAAATCACCAAACGATTGAATTTTCCAGAGAAAATTCCAATTTTCTACAAAACAGTTGAATCTTTAACCCAAAAACACGAATTTTCAACAAGAGTTGAGTTTTCAACCAAAAAAGATTTTTTAGCCAATGAAGAAAAAAAATTGTATTCAAAATGTCGAATTTTAAAGCAATAAGATTATTTTTCAACAAAAAAACGACGAATTTTTAAGAGATTACATACATTTTTAACCAAATATTTGAATTTTCAAAATAAAAAAGATCAAATTTGAACCAAAAATGGAATTGCTACATTTTCATTTCAAGAAACTAATTTTCAAATGAAAAATCCAATTTTCAACCTATTTATTGAATTTTCGTGCCAAAAAAAGTACTTTCTAGAATACACTCGCATTTTTAACTCAAAAATATAAGCTTTCAATACAAAAAATAATTTTCAATCAAAAATTGCAATTTTCAGTTTGAAAAAGTGCATTTTTAACAAAGTAGTTTGATTTTCAACCAAAAATACAGCTTTTCAACAAAATAAATATATTTTCAACCAAATAGTTATATTTTTAACCAACTTTCTGCCAAAAAATATAACTTTTGAACGAAATTTGAACATGCAACCAAATTGTTGAATTTCCAATTTAAAAAGATCAATTTTCAAACACAAATGGAATAGTTCAATTGTGAGTTTAAAAAAATTAATTTTCAACAAAAAAAAGTTTCAACAATAGTTAAATTTTCAAGTAAAAATTTAAAAAAATTAACAATTGTTCAAGTTAGAAAATTTGAAATTGCAGTTGATGAGTTTGGAATATTCCATTTTTTAATTAGGTATTTAACTTTGTAAATTTCAACTAAAATGTATTAATCTTCTAATACTTATTTAAAAAATAATATATATTTTGTAACTGTTCTAATTTTATATTGAATTTTATATTTTATATTGAACTTCTGTCGGCATTTTTCACATTTTTAACTTGCTTTAAAATGTTTCATCTTCAAATTTGTTTGAGAGTTTTCATTTTTACTGGTCTGCACTTGGAACGTGTACCTTATTTATTCATGAATAATTTATGTAAGTGCTATAATTTCTTTAATTATTATTCAATAATGGGTACAATTTCAAATATCGTATATTTAAAGAGAAAAGGGGGAAGGTTTTTGAGAATCGGGGAAAAAGGGGAATTTCAAGAAAAAGGGGGAAACTAAGAAAAACAGGGGAAGACTGTGCACCCTGATATCAATTTCTCAGAACCGAATATTTTTTGTTTGTTTTAAACAGTTTTTATTCTAATTCAGCATCCCCATATCTCATGAGAAAAATTTTATTTGTTCAAAAAATTTAAATTTAAATCACAATTCAACGTTTGTCTCATCTTAAAATAGTGATTTCGATTTTGCATTTGATATATTATTACGATGTTTAAACTATTTTTTATTTATATATCAGTTATGTAAATGAATGTTGCGTTTTAAATAAAGTGAGATGGTAATCAAATAAAATCAAAATTCCAAAACTTTCATTCGAAAACATTTTTTCAAGCCTTAATTTTCAATAATACAAAATATGTACTTTTTAAAAATTGTACTTCAATTCATTTTATATACATATTATATATACATATATATAAATTACTAATAATATATTTACTGTGTGAGTTAATACTTCTAAGCAAAATATTTTTCCCAAGTTCGTTACAAAATATTAGAAATCATCAGTAAGAGATTAATTAACAAAAATTTAAGTAATTATTTATTATAATTTCTTAGCTGGCCACGTTTTTCTCAGAGAAACCGCTTGACCGAGAGTTTGTCAGCAAAATCTAAGCGGTTCCGTAGCTCACTTGACTAACACTTACGCTAGATTTAGGTTTTAGGACAGGTTTTAGGTAGTGAGGTAGGGTTCGATTCCCCAGCGGGGGCGATTTTTCAAAGCGTTTGAGCGTGCGATCATATGTGTAAGTCTCTGTGCGTGCAATTGTGTAAGAATAATCGTAAATTAAGTGCAGTAATCATATATAAAATAATTTTTTCCTTTTCAAATCGATCGACGTTTCACATCATTTTTTTTGTCGAAAGTTTCGAGCTCATCTATTTATAAATCGTGTATAGAATGCGTGCAGTGCATATATACATATACATATATGCGTTACAATGCGAAATCAGCAAAGCTACTCTTCACAGAAGTAAGGCATACTACACGAAATAGTAACTCTTATTCTCCTGAGTGTGGCCGGCTACCAAGTGGTGCAGTGCATCCTACTATTTGAAATTGTTCATCCTACTCTTTTAAGAAGTGAGTTCAAATAACCTGAATGCGAAATAGTAATTTTAACAAAATTCACCGACGAAAAGCTGAGGTTCAATTTAAAATAGTTAGAGCTGCTGGTTCACAGAGTTTTTTTAACGTTCCACTTCTTTCCGTGAGGAGGAGGAGAGGAAATCTAACATAAGACCATATTTCTTCTGTCTCCGGTGATAAAATAATGTATGTCCTAATTATTCTTCTATTTAAAATCAGTTTTCTAGAGGTCTGAAAAGTTTTTTTTAGTTTTTGATTTTTAAAAAATAAATATTTTAGGCTAAAAAATGCTTACATACAAAAATTTCCACAGAGAAAAATTTCCTGATTTACTCCATAATCATAAAATATATCTGAACATTTTGAATTTACATAAAACCAAAATTGCCTTTTCCGCAAGATAACAAAGAGCTATTATTCTTTTTCAGTAGAAAGCTTCCGTCAGTTTCGGTAAAGGCGCGAAATTCTTTTCCCTCAGTGGGTCTGGCCGTCAAGGGGTGACTTCCGTTGCTCCTAGTGCGCGCCCGTTTAATTTTATAGCGTTGAAAATTTCTCCAGATTGCGTTTTGAAAAGAGATCGCTTGCCAGGACCTACCGCAAAAGTCGCTCGAGAAACTGAGAGAAAAAGGACCTTGGTCTCTCGCAGTCGAGGTACGAAAGGAAAGGGGTAAAGGACGTGGACCGCTCGAATCGCGAGGGGGTCGTCGAGGTCCGGACGTTTCGCGGGACACATGGTACGCTAAAACAAAAGAGCGCGGGGGCAAATTACGGATTCAAACGGCTCCCTTTTGTCTTTTCATGTTTATTTCTTTGTTTTTGCGCCGCCTGCATTGTTTAAGTTGGAGGCTTTGCCTTTGTGATAACTATGAGAGCTTTGTCATTCCCTCGAACTGTCTTTCTCTTTCTTTCACATTTCCTCTCTAATTTTCTGCATTTTTTCTCTCTTGCTCTATTCACTACTAACCTTTTTTCCGAATACTCGACAAACTCAAAGCCAAGGATTCTTGAACCGATGTGTTTGTTTTCACCTCGATGTACTTAATTAAAATTATTACTTTAAAAAACACATTATTTGGTTATATTTCTAGATGCTAAATTAAATTTAGCTCCAAGGTGAAAGCATGTATATGCACACTTAAGTACATCGATGCAATAGTTACTGGAGCAGTAATTCAATTTTGCTAAACAAATCCGAAAAGTTTATGGAATACTGGAACTAGTGAATTGACCATTGCTTTCAAAAACTAGCCTTGTGATTATCATATGCAAAAAAAACTTTATCACATGAAATGATATTAAGTAAAAGGATATTTGACGTGAATTCGACAGAGTCCATCGTCGAAATAATTCGACTTCTTTGAAACGTTCTAAAATGTTCAAATAAGTATGAATATAATTTTTCACGTTGAGGTTCGAATTACAAATCAAAGTTTCCATTCATAAAGGAAACTTTTTTCAACAAAAATCTCTATAGGAATTCTAAAATGAAAGACATGAATATTTTCTTTTTCTTAGTATTAAACACAAATATTATTTCTGGCTTTACAATTGCTATGACATATAAAAATACTTGATAAATACGTATTATATACGCGATCTACCTTGTACGCTTGTTCAACTATATAACAAATTATTTTCAGCAAGGAAAAAAAACTTAAAGGCACATATCACTTTAATGCAGTATTCCTGCCAACAAGGAAGATTTCAACGAAATGAACGAGGTTGTTACACCTAAAAATCCTAACTAAATTTTTACGTGCACTGTTAAAAATGTTTGCAATTTTAATATACATTTAATATACATTTGTATATTAAATCTAAAATCTAGGTATACCAAATCGCTATTAAGAGACTATTTTATTAAATTTCATATACCGCATATTGATCATTTATCAGGAAAGTCAGATATTTGCACTTTACACAAATTAAAAACACTTTTGGCAGCAATTTTCAATTATAAATAATCAAACATAATATTTTCTCCTAGATAAATATAAATACACTGGTTTTTAAGAGAAAAGTTCAATTAAACAAATAATTGAGAAACCTAACCTCCAAGCACCTGTACTCACGTTAAAATTCTAACATTCACAGCGAATTTTAGAAAGAATTCCACCCGTACGTTGCACTTTAATTGTAAGTAGGAATTACGTCGACGAATTCAAGGTTATTCCTTTATTTTTTAATATTTGACAGGATGTGAAGGAATCAAAGAACTTGTTGTTTTCACGCACTCTGTTTCACCTACTTTAATATACATGTATATTAATTTTACAACATGATGGTATATTAACATTAATGTACGGTATGTGCAAATGACTTTACTCACATGTATATTAAATTTCGACCAGATTTTTTTAACAGTGTGCAGTAACCTCATGAGGTTACTGTATATAAACTTATCCATAAATTGAAGTCACAATATCAGAGCCAGAAGACGTGAAAGCCTTTAAAAAATTCAAACCTGATCTAAATTTGCTTTTCCATTTCTGATCTATCTTAAGATTTCAGTATCCCAAGTAGAGACTCACTCAGTGTCGCAGGCGTGAATAATTCACAATCTTAATTCATAATAGCTGTTAATCTAGAATGGATTCTAGATCTAAATTAAAAATGAACGAAATAAACGAAAATGCTTTGCATGTTAATTCGAATCATTTCAAGTTTCTATATTTGAAACTCCATATTTTACTGCGGTGATATTTAATCAATTTCCCATGCAGCACTTTTAAACTATTTTATTCTTAATATAACTTTCAACGAGTCAAACGAAATATAAAATCATTTAAAATCACTTGTAATTGTGAATTTCAATAAGTGTTCAAATTTAAACGCCTTTAAATTTCTGCATTGAAGATCAAATAATTTAAAGTTAGAATTATTCAAAACTTCAGAAGTTAGTCAAGTTCCAGTTAAGGCACGTAAAATTGAATACTTTTTACTATAAACATTATTTGAAGTCAAACAATTCAAAATTTCATTTTTTCAAAATTGAACAACTTTTATTTTACTGATAAGATTTTTTGAGGATCGGTTTAATCAACAATGATTTTTAATTTGAGTAAAAATAAGTAGCAAAATCAAGTTAGAACAGTATAATGCTAACTGTTGGCTGAACACTCATATCGGTATTTGAACAGGAATTCGTATTAGTTCTGCGCCAGTAGCAAACCAGTAACACGCCAATCGCTGACTGAACACTGATTTCGGTTGCCAAACAGGACTTAAAGTTGGTA
Organism: Andricus curvator; assembly: GCA_932195095.1. NCBI lineage: Eukaryota > Metazoa > Arthropoda > Insecta > Hymenoptera > Cynipidae > Andricus > Andricus curvator. Next base: position 67,666 of record CAKNYM010049377.1, read on the forward strand.
TATGGGCAGCACTACGCCAATAGTTGGTGAAACTCCCGTGCCGGTGTACCACGAGTTATTCATGTCAGTAGTAAGCCAGTACAATGCTAACTTTAACTGAACTCTTATGTCGGTATTCGACCAGTAATGCCAATCATTCCTGCACCATTAGTAAAACCGTATCACGCGAACCGTTGGCGGAACTTCTGCGTCGTTATTCCACCAGTAGTGACAGTCAGTACTGGGTCAGTTGTAAACCAGTACTATGGCGATGGTTGGCGGAACTGTCGTTTTGGTATTCTACCAGTACTGCCAGTCAGAACTGGGCCAGATGTAAACTTGTACTATGCCGATGGCTGGCACAGTAGTAATAGCCAGTACCGGTATTTTTCCTCCATTATAACTAGCGCGGTACTGCGCCGGGCATGAAGGCTGGCTGATATTCACCTTTTCCCCCTGGATATAATTAAAATATATGAAAATCCTTGAATGGAGATTATAGTTGGTTGTTTCAAAAATAAAAATTACTTTCATAAAATATATTTTAGTTATATTGATTTTATTTTACAATATTTTTCTGTTCGCTTTGATAAGAAAAATGGCTTGAAAATGACAAGAAAAATGCAAATTTTCATAATTTTCACAATTTTTGGTATTTTAATATGAGTTTGCGTACATAAGAAAATTTTTCAATGAGGTATATACTATCCAGGAACTTATATTATAATAGTATACTATTTTTACCATATAAACCCGAGTTATAAAAAAAATTATTTCCTCGAAAATAATGAGAAAAATAAAATTTGTTATGATTTTTTACGATTTTTCGGTACTTTCACTTCAGTCGGCGAACATGATAGAATTTTTAATGGGGTCTATATTACATACATCATAGAATATAACTTTTACTGTTAATTCATCTGAAGTTTTTCCTACTCATTTTTACTCACATTTAAAATAATTTTCTATTCTTAGTTGCTTCTCATTTCAATATTAATGTATTTTTTTACAAAGTATACAAAAGCTGCTGCCTTGAGTTTTCTCAATTCAACTTTCAACATACCCTCTATTATCCTAACATAAATAAAAGTATAAAAATTTTTTACGAGCATCCAAGTTAATGTGGAAACAACTTTTCATTTACGACTTTTTTGTTGGAAAAAAGTATAAAAGTAAACGAGTGAGAAAGAGGGGGGGGGGGGGGGGTTTGGATTTGAAAATGGTGTCTCTTTTTCCGAGCGAGGGTAGAATTTTCCTGTACGATGGTCAGAACAGTACCCTCAGGCTTGTCGACGATGGGTTGTGGGTCTAAGAGGGGTAGTCGGTCGGCAAGGGCCACGAGATCAATATGTATGTTGGGGGATGTGGACCGCGTGGTGGTTGGGGGTGGCCAGCAGCCCTCGCTGCTGATTGGCCAGCGGCTACCCCGATGCCACGCCCACTCCCACACACGCTGTCTTAACCCCCTGTAACCACCATCTACTCTCGAGCCTCGGTAGGGTGGAGTAGAGGATGGCAAGCAAGTACACCTCGATTCCCATACTCCACTTCAACCACCACCTACCCTGACTAACACTGTTACTGAATTTGGCGGAATCATCGAAAATTGAAAACCGCCTTAGCCTCCTCCTAGACGCTACCGCGAGAAAATCCCAGAATCTACTTTATGTTATATACCACTCGACCATCTACATTCTACAAGCTCTATTTCAATGAAAAACTTTCAGATGACATTAAAAAAAGAGTTTTTTAAAATTTTATTCTTCAAACAGATAATTGTAACTCCATGATCCTTCATTGTACCAATTGTGCCAAGAAATCAGTAATTAAGTATAATTAGGTGATGATCTTGCAATTAGGAAATTAGAATAAAAATAGCTGTATGAAATATGAAGAACTTTCGTTATGCATTTTTTATTATTTTACGGCTGTAGCGTTTGTAATATGTACAGTCAAGTATTCAGAACTATTTAAATTGAAGCGTATTCAAGCAGAAGAAAAGGCTGATCGCTTTTTATAACTATGTAACTATTTTTATTCTACATTGCACTTCGATTTCTGTTTTAAACTTGTTTTTCACAATGTATCCATTTTCCTCGATTTTATCAAATATTATAACAGTTTCAGCGGAGATAGCTAAATGAGCTATTAATCATTATGGTTCAATTAATATATATATATTACGATCATTAGCCATTAGGTATAGGTGGCGGAAAAACACTAAACTCAAAATATAAATCTTTTAATTGTGTTTTAAATTCATTTATCAATTTTATCATTACCAGTTTACAATTTGTCTATTTTGCTGACTTTAAGAATCAATTTAAGTATGTATTTATGAATATTCAAGTTGGGTGTATACTTTACAAGGAGAAAAGCCTTCATTTTCAAATTGAAATTTATAACCTAAACTTCTGACAACGTAATAGAATTTTTACTAAATGATTATAAGTGATTACAATAAAATGTATTATATGTTACACTTAAATATCAAACTCAAGATTTTCCTTGAAAAAGTGTAAAGAATCCAGTGGCTTCAGAATTTACCGAATAATGATGTATAAATGAATCTTTTATTTCGTTGTTTTAAAAGAAATTATTGTTGAAATATTAAAAAGAGCTTATATTTTGAGAGCTTAATATGATAGTTTGAAAAATAGGTATACCAAAATTATCAGAACTGTTCTCAATCGCATCCGAATTATTCAGGAAGTCATTAACGTATGGCACCAAGTAAGGGGGAAGAATTATGGATATATCGTTCCCTCTTCAGAAGCGAATAAGGGTTCTGTAAGAGCCCAGTCACCTCAGCATCAAAGCAAATTTATGTGAATGAAGATTGCAAAGTCAAACAAACGATTTTTCATCAGGCTATCAATTTCTTGATTCATTGCCAATCTTCTCAAAGGAAAAAAGCATCTAGTAGAAGCTCTCAAAATGTCTGTTAAGGATTGTTAAATGTCAGCTTATCAATCAGTTTCTATGCGTACATTTGAAACCTCAATTAAATATCATCAAATAATATACCTTAAAATATTATTGAAAAGTATGCAAAGATATAGATGAAAAATATGGAAAAAGGATTTTTAATATGTCACTAGGCTCTTAATAGATCTAGTAATTAGTTTGACAAAGCTGAGTCAATAAGATGTTGGAAAGTCATTAAAAAAAAGCTAGACGGTACTTGAAAAATTCGCATCATCCCAGAGGCTTGGCTTTTGAAATATTCATTCGACGTTCAAATTATCTCACTCCTCTGGTTAATCCACGCTCTACTCGTCTTTCGAAATATTTATCCACATGGCCCTATTTTCCAACCAACCACGTTAACGCGATTTAAACACGTCTTTCGTGGTTTTCTCTCCTAACTCTAAAATTCATGTAACCCTGTTTTATCCTATTATTAAATGTATTATTACCTGATAACTATACAACAGTATATTTATATATCGTCTTTGTGTACACGAAAATATCTTGAAAGTTAAACATTAATTCTATTAACAAAAAATGAAGTGAAATGAAACAACATACATTTTTATTGAAAAAAAACTTTGTTAAAGCGCTAAAACTATAATCAAGATCGCCGAATTGTCACTAAAATAGAACATTCCACCAATAAATTTTTGATTGCCAATGGGCTCTCCTATTTCTGCCGTAGTAGCAACGGTGTCATGACAAATATTACAAGTGAAATTTTAAATAACATAAATTAATGGCCAACGGCCATGCCACGCTGAAAAAACCAGTTCTGGTCAGATCACTGAAGTTAAGCAGCGTTGGGCGCGGTTAGTACTTGGATGGGTGACCATTCGAGAATATTGTGTGCTGTTGGTATATTATGGGTGTGGTGAGCCCAAACTTGTATTTATTTATAACTACAAGAAAACTATCCACCTAGAAACACTACCCGAATCGGGTAGTGTCACGCCTACCCTGAAAGGGAAATGGCTTAATGGTATACAACAAATATTACTTTATTATAGATGGATGACCATTTTTCTCTGTCATCGAACAAATATAACCAACGACATTTTAAACAGATTCAATTTAGCAGATGACAAATGGTCGAGCAGATTTTTAACTTTGATTCTCACTAACCAATCCATAATAAGATTGGCGTAATTTTCGGCCTAATAGTTGATAAAGCCATGAAATTATCAGATATAAGGTTTCACGAACAAAACCTAAAAATGATAGAAAACACTTTGATAAAAAATTGATAACCGATTGAACTGTTAAAAGTTAAGATTGATGAGCGCTATAAGTCTTTAAGAAAAACTAGTTATGCAAATAAAACTATTACTCACGTTGTAAACTCAAACCACCTAAAAAATGGTTTGACTATATATTGCAGGCTTCAATGTAATTTTTTTTTTTTGAAAAAAAGTAATATTCACATTATTTTCTCTATTAAAAAAAAGCTTTAATAAAATCACATGGGCTGTATTTAAAGAGCTGAATAACATAAAAATTCAATAGAAAAAATTATACCAATAAAGTTCTAGCTAAACACGCTTTTAATTATGCACACAATTTTAACTTTGATATAAATAATATACAAAATTTAGCAACAGAATCTAATTTAGATGAAAGATTAAGTTTATAAATCATTTATATACAAAGAGGCAATAACTCTATTGATTTTAGAACAGATATCCAAAGTCTAAGTAATATTTATAACTAATTTCCCTCATTTCCCGGGCTGAATATATATATTATACTGAAATAACGTTACCTAAAAACCTCGTTCTGCAGTTGCTACCGTTTGCTCAATGTCTATTGCTAACTGAAATCGAAAAATATCTAAACTTTCAGCTTTTTACACTCCGGGATATTTTTCTGTAAGTAAAAAACCTTTTTCCTCCTAATAATCCTAAATTTAATTAAAATATTTCAACAAGAAACATGCACTTTGCTGGCGATAGTGCTTTTGACAGGGCCTAGCCCTACATATCTCGCTTCGATCATTTCTCAAAATCTCAAAATTTTTTTAAAATTCAACAAAATGAGAATCTTATATCTGGAAAAAAATCTATATTCAATCATCTATACATAAAAAACTAATAATCTCAACAGTCTTCACTTATTTACACACACAGGTAATTGTTTCTTCTTTATTTTTAATAATCAACGTAACAACAACCTATGTACAGATATTAGAAAAATATTATTCTTTTAGTCTGTTCTATTTAATTTATCTTGAAAACCGACCAGGCCTAGTCTGAATTGCCGTTATGTCATTAGGGGGAAAAACCCGTGTTGTTCTGAGCCCTCGTAATGTCAAAAAGTAGCGTGCACATTCAAATTTGTAATTTAACGCACAATTTTTTTTTAAACTTCACGCTATTTTAATTGTGTGGAAAAGAAGGCAGATGTCTTCAAAAATGTGGATGACTATTTATTGCTAAACTCATACATATACATATATATATATATATATGTATATGCTCAACCCTCAAGTATATATCGCATGTGCAACTGTGAACTGTTGATCAATAGTCACTGATTAGGTCTGTACTGTTTTTAAGGCTTTTATTATTGTAAAAGCCGAAGTTTGAAGGTTCGGAGGGAAGCAGTTCGACAAATTGTGATGATAAACTTATTCTCATGGAAAGTGAGTTATCTAGCAAAGTAGAAAAACTTAAACTACTAGCCAACTCGACTTGTTCGCCCGCTGGGCGAGCGGTGTAGGTTGGGGGTGGTTGGCAGCAAGAGGTCGGAGCTCTACCCCCCTTGTCGGTGTTTTCATTCATAATTAGAGAAAAAATAGAGGAGTGCGGCCCGCGAACTGCCTCACTGAGAGCGTAGTACGCGAGCGTAGTAAAAAGAAAGAGTCAATGAAGAAAGTGCTGCAACGTGGTGGGGGTGCTCAATGAATAAGAGAGTGAGAGAGAGAGAGAGAGAGAGAGAGAGAGAGAGCACTGCACCCCTGAAGAAGAGGGAGTGGGGTAAGAACGAGCAGCAGGTTCTTAAAGACTTTCACCATTCCGTTAATTTTCTTCTTCAAGTGGGTTAAATTATTTTATGAGTTTCTCAGTTGCCTGACTTACCCTCCTACAATCTCTACAAAGCGATTTTCTCCTGGAGTTTCTACTTTAAAGTGTCTCTTTATAAACTAACTTTACTTTTTCTATTTGTTTTTGATTTATTAGAAAATGAACAGATATATTTTAATATAGTCCTGTTTTGAAGCCTTTTTATGGCAATAAATATTCAGTTATAAATACCAAATATTTAAGAACACATTCATGCGTTCGTCTTCAAGACTTTCCCGAAATAATAACTTCAAAAATTTTCTAAATTTGGGACAATGTCCAGTTTCACAAAATTTTTTTTTCAGTTGTAGTCAAAAATTATAATTAAAAGAAAAAATCGTCTCAAGATTCGAAATAGATGTTTTGTTTTGTTATTTTGTAGTCATTTGCTAATGAAGTATGATAAATTTGAATACAATTAATTGGGTTGAGTTATTAATTATGAAATGTCAATGAAGGACGCAAAAATCAAAGTCTTTCGTTTGTCTTCATCTCAGAAATACGTAAATTTAAGAATGTGCGTTTTGTTTTTCTCAAAATGATTTTTTACAGTAATCTTTTATTCTCTTATTCTGCCGTGCGAAATAAGAAAACGGAGACTACATTTTGGATTTGGCCCTGGATTTACATTTGTTTCCAGTAAATTTAAATGGAAAACAATTGCAAATCAAGTGACAAATCCCAAGTATAGTTACCGCTTTTTTGTTTTGCACAGCAGTGTGGTTTATGTTAAAAATTGCAACAACAAAAAATAGTGTTTACTGAATTTTAGATATATTTTTTAGAAAAAAGTCTTACATAAGATCTGTATTTTCTACTTTGAAAGAGCATTATATTTTTTATCCCCCTCCCCTACTGCTTGTCGAAAAGTCTTACGTAATTTGTGGGCGATATATACATTTTGCCGATAATATTAAATATGAATGCCCAAAAGGATACACAGAAATAATTATTTAAAAATAATATAATTATTATATCTCTAACTATAAACTATCTTCATATAAAACCAAAATATTTTATCACAAACTGCTCTTATAAAACTCTGTAGCAAGTTTCCAGTATCACAGCAAACTATTCTGACATAAAAACTTCTAGTCTACAAATTCGTTCTTCCGGCAACAAGATCCGTTACAAGCCCCGTAAATGTAACAGTATATCATTATCGGGAATCCTCACGGTTGGGAAACCAATCGCAAAGAGTATCGAGCTCTATAGTGATAGAAGAGTGTCGTCTCATGTCTCTCATCTCATCAGTGGAATAAGGGTTGTTCGCTGGTGGAACATAAGGATTTACCCGAAGGGTAAAAATGCTTGTGGCGTGGACACTGGCGAGAGAGTGTCAGCCGGCAGCAGGGGTGGACTGCGGTCGTGGACCCGTCGGCGACGATTGGTCGAGACCCAAACCGGCCAATGGCGTTTCACCCCCGCGGCGAGGGTGGGTTTCCATGGAAACTTCGACATCCACAATCACACATACACCCTTATGCGCGCATACACACTCGAGAGCTTGGGCACCCCCTTTCCCCCTGGACAAGCCCAATCGATCGAGGTGTGCTTCGGCCGGACGAAACTCACCCTCCGTTCACTCCCGCTACCCTTGCTTTCCCCGAGTCCCATCCCCAAAGCAGCGGTGCCTGTTATTTGAATGGAGGGCCGCCGACGGGGGTTGAGAGTTGAATGTGACAGAGTGCCACCCCCAAGGGCCTCCCGCCCGTCGAAAGTGCGGCGAGCGGGTCCTCTTACCCCACACCTGCTACCTTCAGGGGGTGGGAAAAGGGGGCTGCAGGTTGGGCGGGGGTGGCGTGGACAGAAATCAATATAAGACGGGCCTGCACGTACTCTCTCTTGCTTTTGCCATCCCTATCTCCTTGGTCCTCTCGTTCTACTCTACTCTACTATACCCTCTTCTACCCTCTTCTTACCTCCCACACTTGCTTCCCTCGAGGGTGGACTAACACACTAACACACGCGGATCTACGAGCTCACACCAATACCACAATATACCAGCACGCGCGCAAAACCAAGCATTTCTATACAGGGTGTGTTTTGCCATGCAACACAACGGGTGACTTCCTGTTTTTTACGTTTTACGTTTTTCGAGGCTTTATCCTCGATGGGAAAATTAGTTTCAATAAAACAGAAAGAAAAGCTGTTTCTGAGTAGGATTTTTGTTGCTCTTCGAGGAAAAGCTAATTGAAAAAACCGGGTGTAAGGAACGTTGCAGGTAATGCGTCAAACGGGGTAATGTTCAGCTGGGTAATTGATGCAAGGGTAAACGCTTCGTGGCAGACCCGAGATTCTTTTCTTGACTCTCCTAGACGGCAGCACAGGACTTAAGCAGTATCGTGCTGCCGTCTACCGGAGTCCATCAGAGAATGTTTGATTCGCCATGGAGAGTTTACCGTTCCATCCCAGCTAGACGTTACCTCGTTTCACCCATTGCGTGCAACGTTTCTTACGACCTGCTTTTTCTCTGTTTATACACAGAAAAAAATGGTTGTTTTTTTATATCATTTGGTAACTATCACGAATAGACTTTCTAATAGAATGGAAAATTAGGAACTATGTTTATGCAACATTTACAACAAACGTTCTAGATGCAAGTTCCTTTTACAATATTTTGTCGGAGCTTCTGCGAGGGTATCATTACAGAATCCTTGGCAAATTCCGCTGCTGCACGAGAGAAATTGCACATGCGCGTCAGTTGCGTCGTTTCGCAGAATAGATGTGTTCCAAAGTGCGCATGCGCAAATATTATTTTCGCACAGTCTGCTGGATGAAGGCACTTTGCAAATCATTTAGATACATGAAAGTCCATAGTTTCGGGGTAGGTATTGCAAAAACAATGTTCTAAACCTTTTAGCAATGAAGGATAATTATCCAATCACTATTTTACTTACTTTTACTCTTTGCAGTTTGAATTTTTATCTATAAACAATATTTCTCAGGGGAAGAAAATAATGTTTATCCACTTCTAAAATAATTGCATTATTTTGCATTGAATCATTGAGTTCCTTATTACGATGACTTAGGTCTGAAGATAACGCTACTTTTATAATAAATGAACAAAATATACTTTAGATTCAATCAATTTTCTACATTTTTGACCCAGATATTTTAAATAAGTAACACAGCTTGACATATTATTCAAAGCATCATTTGAAACCACTACTTAAATCTAAGAAACGAATTTCCCAAAAATCTATAACGTCTAAAGAATGGGTGATGGACAACTGTGCACGGAGAAACTGTGCACGTTATAGGCCACTGATATACAACTGTGCAACGGCCCATCTATGCACGTGTTAATTAATATGATCAGATTTTTAACCTACAAGTCCACGTGCACAGATGTGATACTCCTAACTGTGCACGTCTCAATTAATGAGATCAGACTTTTCACTTACAAGTTCACGTCCACAGATGGGATACTCCCAACTCTGCACGTCTTAACTAATACGATCAGATTTTAAACTGACAAGTCTACGTGCACAGAAAGTAACCTCCCAACTGTGCACGACTTTTGATTTAAAAATCTAATCGTATTAATTGAGACGGACACAATTGGGAGAGTACCTTCTGTGCACGTGAACTTGTAAGTAAAAAATCCCACAATGTGCACAGCTGTACCTCCAGCTCTACTTAAGAAAACTGATAATAGTTATTTTTTAATAATGGCAACGTTTATTACATAGTTTTTTAAATAGCAAGCATAGATTTTGATTCCATCAGTCACGCTGAATGAATTTTTCTCTGTAGAGAAAGATCGCGCACAGTTTTTCTTTTAAACGATTCTGGGTACTGAATAAATTACAAGTTAACCAGGGTAATGACAGTGAAAGTATTTAAATTGGGGAAGTGGGTGGGTAAGTCTTCTACCCTTAAGTGGAGCAACTTTCCCGGTCTTTTTTCTCACTCTCTACTTTTTACCTCCTTCACTTTCTAGGAGTAACTCGAAATTAATAGATTTTCTTTCACATTCATGTCGATTCTATATAAAATAAGTGAGTCGTGATATATAGTACATATATACCTTTGTCACAATAACTTCCAATATAAAAATAGCATCATCATTTCTACTTAACAATTATCAAATAAATTACTTCAAAATAAATAGGTTTTCCTATCAAGTTTTCCTTTATTCTCATCATTGATGATGGAAGTTATTAAATTTGTGAGAATTTCGATCTATGCAGTTTTCGTCAATTCTTGACGTTACGCGACATCCTGAATTAGAAAAAATAGTTCTTACGAAAATGTATGTCGGTCTGTCTGTAGTCTGATAAAAAACTAATATTTATGGTTTTAGCCACCAATTAATGCTAATAATTATTATTGCAAAATAACAAATATTAAAATGATAATAATTAATGTAAGATATATTTAATATATAATAGAGTTCAACCCAACGTAGAATATTCCATCTTTTGGAAATACACCAGACTCCGCCTCTGAAGGGACGCAATGCACTACTATACTCAGTCAAGTATATTGCGCAATATTATGGAAACGGTTTAGGCGGCCCTGACTGTTTGCGTTTCGATGTACGCGCTTTATGAACAAGGCTATTTGCAGGCAACCCCCTGACATCGATCCTTAACAGAGAGTCTGGTGTACGTTAATGGAGTGCGCAGCGCGTTACACATGATGAGAGTGTATTCGGTAAACCCGAAGAAGCTTTAAAAAAAGGGAACTTACAATTACCAGATGATAGTTGGCAATGGTTTGCCCTTTAATTTAAAAATATCAATGCACAAATACGGAGGACGGGGGGGGGGGGGGGGTAGACAAAGACCGAGCACGAAGCGACCGATCCGATAGACGAGTGCCTTTGACGCGCTCAAACTTGCGAGCGAAGCGAGCCACGCGCGATGAGAATGTGCCTGCGCAGCGGACAGATTTTTCGCAAGTCATTTTAACACGTACTTCGGAATTATTTGAATATTTGAAATATTTGTTTCTCAATATAATATTATTTTCGTTAGTTTCACAGAATATAAGGTTTAAAATTGATAAGTTTCGCACATTAGATCGATATTGATATTATTTTTAAACATTTGTTTATTCGAATTGCAAACTAAGATGTTAATGAATATTATCAATAAAAATAAACGAATAAAAAGAAGTAGATATAAGCCCCTATAGAGAAGCAAAATTTGATACCTCAGCTAAGTAAGAAATAAAAGTTCTCATAAAATGAGAACTAGAAATAACAGTATAAGTTTTAAACACATCCCTACTGATAGTTCAGTCATCACGCATTTAATAAATTACGTAATTTTCGCATGCATTGTTTTTCTTAACCTCTTCATTTCAGCATCAAAAGAAAGGCCCTAATTAGCGAGACCCTTTAAAGTTTTAGGGATACGTTCTAAGAATAATTTTTTTGAAATATCTAGGTTCGAGTGCATATTTACGTTGTATACACTTAATAGATAAAAATAAGGGAAAAAATTCATTACGAAAAAAAAAATTATTATAGTTATATCAGGTCCCGATATATGGCTTTGCAATGTTTTCCATTTTTCAATTTTGCGCTGAAAAATGGTACTCTTCAGTTTTTCTAAAAAATTTAGTATTTCTGTACACCTCACATAACAATTTTCTGCGGATAAATGGAAGCCGACTCGATTCATTTAAAAGACGTTATTTACGAATGTATTACATTCAGAATACTTTGGTTTATAATTTAATGAAATTTTATACCCTTTTTCAAATTTTATCTTGGGATGCATATGGAGCGAACTATAACATAGTAGTGAAAAACTGCATTTATAGCGAAAGCAGGGAAAAAGGGTCAACTTCCTTTGACTTTGGACTCCTTACGGCTAGCACTTTTTTCTTTTTTTTTTACAGAGAATCGAGCCGAGTGCATTTTTGTTTTAGGCTTTTAGGCACTTATCTCCAGAGCATTTTTATGTGAAAACCAAAAAAAAACTGAAAAGTAGAATTTTTCCGCAAAAAAAAAAGAAAAAAGGATAAATTTTGTCAAGCCATATATCGACACCTATTAGAGCTATAACACTTTATCTTTTTTCGTTTTTTGAGTAATTTTTACCTCTATTTTCATCTGTAAAGTGTATACCACGTAATATGCACTTGAAAGAGATATTAAAACAACTGATTTTTAGGACGCTTCTCTAAAATTTCTAAGCTTTTTGGTTCCCACCCTGTTCCGCAAACGTAGGGCCTTTTTTTAAATGCTAAAATGAAAAGATAAAGCAAACAAAAATTCATGGGGAACTTATGTAATCGAATCACTTGTTTTTTCGACTTGATGACTGTACTATGAACCTTCCAATATTATTTGGAAGTCGTCCTGTGCAGTCTTGGGGAATATTTCTATATTCAGTATCCAAAAAAGGGGTCAAAAGCTTCACGTTATAAATGTTTTTTGGAACATTGAAAAAAGATAATTATTTTATGTTTTTTTCTAATTTGATGATCAAACTTTGAATTTTTGACGAAAATAGGTAGATAGAAACCTTCTGGATCCCTGCAAGGGCCGAGATAGCTTTTCCTATAGCGGGTCGCCTTCGCGAGACTGCGAGAAGGCGAATAATACGAAAAGGCTTCTTTCATACAGAAATACTAAGAGGATAATTATATTAACACAAGAAGACGTTTAGAAATTGAAGAAAAAATACACATTTGCATGAAATAGTTCTTCAGGAACACCCGTTGTGTCGCAGTATATAGGATCGATAGAGGGACAGCAAACGTGTGGGGAGAGTGGAGTTCGTATCCTGCGGATAAGGGAACGGCATCCATAAATTACGGCGCAACTCTGCAGGGTAAAAGTCCTGTACAAGAGACCTCCCGTGTACGGCTATGGGGTCCTTTTACCCCCCAGAGTCCACCCCCTCCGTGGCAGCTTTTCCTCGTGGAGCCTAAGGGTAGGCGTGCTATAGGACTATAAATTTTATCGTTAAGTTGTTTAGACCGTGGCCCGTAAACAGTGGGAGGGTGGGGCTGATTTCGAAGACTCCTTTTTCGGCTTCTCCCACTGGAATAGAAACGAGATCGATGTTTCCCGATAGCATTATCGAATAGAATTTATCGCGAGGTACTTTGATACGCACACCGTTGGGGTGCTTTGAAAATTTCAAATACATATATTTATGCGCCTCCAGGAACCAAAATGTCGCTTATGTTAATTCGAGTAATGTGAAAAATGGCGGAGGAGACGTGTGCTGAGAGAAAAATTTGCCTTCTTAAGTTTTATGGTTGTGGCTATTGTATTTTTACTGAAATGGAACATTAGCGTAGTTTTTATTGCTTGTTTTATAGATGTAGTAACCATAAGAGAGGATAAGGTGAAAATGGTAATTTTTCAGGACTATTATACTTCCAGTGTGAGAAAATATTCTTCTACATGAATGTCACTCTCACCTTTATTCGCTCTATAAACCGTAACTACCAATGAAAAAATTCATAAGCATTTTTTGCGACTTCGAAATACTTCGTTCAAGATACTTACGTTTACTGTGAAGTGTATGGATTGTAGAAGAAGGGAAGATAGAGCAGCAGTAGAGGAGTTCCTGTACTGTCAGACACGTTGTTATACATGCTGGAACATGAAAAAATGATTGCTTTTATTGTGGACTATTGAAAGAATGTTTTAATTTCTATTCTAACTCCCAATACTGTAAAATTACTATTTTATTAAAGAAGAAATCAGATATCAATTCTCCAAGTTTTTTAATTAATTTAGGACTGTACAGGCAGAACAAATATTGTGAGAGTAAATATTTTATCAAAATCCTATAACAAAGTGTATTCATTATAATTATATATTTAAAGTGGATTGCCCATTTTATTGATTATTTCCTTCAATTTTAATTTGATGAAGAAGATAACTAAATATTATTTTCAGTAACAGTACTCAATAATTTCTCAAAAAATAAAACAATAAAATGTTGAATCAATAATTATATCACATTATTACATATAATAAATGGGCATATATCTGACAATTTTCACTTTTCTATAGAAAATTAAATGATAAAATTTATGTAGGCGTAACGTTGGAAATGTTACTATATTAGCTAAAGTTACTTATTAATGTTATTCTGTATAACTAGTTAGACGAAAACTAATGTCTTCTAACAGATATTATTCATTGAAACATATTTAATTTTACGATTGAAAACGATCTACTGGATCTCATTTTTATTTAAAAATATTTGAATGTCCGTCTAAGAAAATTTAATATTTAAAATAAAATTCTGAAAAGAAATTAAGTATTAAGCAATTAATTACAAAAAATGTTGTGCTAATGTTTCGTTACGCTTAGCAGTAAGTTTCGGTGTTTACTCTGTGTTTGCTTTTTCTTCAGCAGGGTCAATTTATTAATAGAAAGATTTATCGCCGAAAAAAGCTAAACTCTAAGCTAACCAATATAATTATTTAAATTTGTAACCAAAAATATGACAGTTTTGTTCTGTGACGTCACTTGAGATTTGCGTATCAGCAATTGTATGTTGCATATCAATTTTTACTTTTCGATAATTTTCATGACTTTCGACTGTTATAAAATAAATATGCTATAAGTTATTAAATACGTATTTGTTTGGTAAGCGAAACTACAGAAGGCTGAATAGGAATCACTAGAACGAGGTATTTATAAACTTTTCCAAAACTTTAATTGTATTATCATGCGATGAACGGTCGTTTTTAAGTTTTGTAGGATGAGAGAACCAATTCTTGCCCCCCCCCCCCCCATTGTTGGCACACTTCTCTGATTTCGTAGATAATACATTTTTTAGCATGTTATGCCTAAATTAATTGAATTCTACTATCATTTTTACATACCATTGACTCCATACTCTTTCAGGACTTCTCAAAGTTTAATTCTTATTACCTTGTCAAATGCTTTTTCTAGGTCAACAATTGCACAACAAACTTTCTCTCCTTCTCTCAAACTTTTTTCTGCGATCTGTCTTAAGCTAAATATTTGATCCGTACATGATCTTCCTGGCATAAATCCACATTGGACTTCTCATATCTTTTCTTCTGTGATTTTTATTACCCTGTGGATAAGTATTCTTGAGTATATATATGTCCTAGCAGAATTATTCTTTCACCATGAATGCAAGTACTTATTGTATCACTTAAAGTGCCCCAGAAGGCGTCTTTGACTTCTCTTGGATCACTATCAACTGGCGCGTAGCACGCTCTGATAAAGAATCGTCTGCTTTCTACCTTCATTCCAGCCCACAACAATCTGGGGGATACAAAATCATGATCTTTGAGATGCTGTCTTGCTTTTTCATTAATAATCAAACCGACCCCTTGACTACCGTGTGATTCACTATCTACTCCTGACCATATTTCCAAACCGCCTTTTAATACCCCAGTTTCTACACTGAGAGACCTTTTGTTAGAATAAAGGAAAAAAATGAATTAGAATTTGGTATAAAATCGTACCAAAATAGGGAAAACCGAGGTTTTATTACACTTATTCGTATTACAGTACCGAAGTTTAATATTATCATACGAGTATTTAAAACACGAAGACGACAAAGTAGTATTCTAAATACGAAATATTATGAATCTCCATTTCAAGAATTAACACTATGAAAAAGTGATATTCTTTTTACTGAGTTTTCGAAAAATAATTTGAATAAGAAAAATAGTGAATATCATAATCTCGAAAACGTATTTTAGAAATTGATATTGTCTATATGAAGGTGACAGAAACCTAAGACCCATAGCAAACTATGAAATCCTTATTGTTGATTTTTCATATAGTTTCGTTTGAGAATGCTTCTCGAGTGTTTCCGCCGTTTTCCGATCGAGCCCGATTGAGCAGAGCCGAATATGGAACGCATGGAACACCGACCGCGGTCGGTCCAAATCCAATTCGGTTCAATTAGATTAATGCATGTAAATATTGTAAAATCCCATTATTATTATTTTTAAGAAATTACTTGAAACAAAAAATTAGCTGAACGAGAAAATTAATTATACCTTTATCTTATTTCTATTCTCTACTCCAATCCCTGTCCAGATTTTTCAAAACCAAAAGCGTTTTCTGATACCAAAAATTGTAAAAAGAGCATTTAATGCGTTAATTTACAAAATCACAAACTTCTTTTTTGAATAGTCAACAATGTTTTATTACTACAATCTTTTAACTGTCAAAAAATATATTTTTTTAAAAATTAATATATAATATTGTACACATTAATTATATCTGACTCCTTAGTTCTGTCAAAAGATGCTTGGTTGTAGTCAAAAAGGCGCTTTTATCACATTTATGCCGACAGGTTATGTTTCACAATATTTTAAATAAAAGTTAACTCTTTCTATTTTCAATTCATTCATTTACTATGGGATTCAAAACATGAGGAATTTTTTCTCTCGAAATTTATACACTAAGATAATAAGATTTAATTAAATGAGTACAATTTATAAAATATTACATCTAAATACACTCAGGTTTATTATAATGAGTTACTGAGATATCAGATTGGATAATATTATTCATACAAGAATATTATCAGTTCCTTTAAAAAAAATGTATTTTATAAAAAATCAATTCAATCATTGAAAGTGATAAAATGTTTAACCTATCTATTAACCAAATTTTTGAAGCAACAAATCACTCGTGAAACAGGGCCCAGATATTTTTCATACTGCCCTGAATTGTCAAGCGACGCCGGTTTGCCGAGATTTTTGCCAAATATTACATAATATAAGTTAGCCGCGGCGTTTAGTTGTTAGGGATAAAATGCGTTAGTGCTTCGGGTAAGTTAGGTTCGAATCTCGCCGCAGCGATTCCGATTTTTCATAGCGATTAAGCGTGCGATTATGTATGTAGTGAATAAATTAAGTACATAATAATACAAATTATAATTGTACGCGTGTTTCCGTATATAATTGTATTTAATTTGTGTATTTAGTACCTCCTTCTGAAGGTTGGAATCTTTTGGTGGAGTGAGTTATTTTTCATATAGTCGTTTGAGATTCTCATGTGCTTTGTATGGCAACTTCAAAAGATGTTTTCACTCTTTCGAATAAATTGAATTACTATCGTTTTAACTTCGCTTGTCAACTCTGATATAGTGAATTTTTAATTCTCGCAAGTTTTATAAGAGTTAATGCAACATCCTTTCCATTTGTTCAAACAAAAATATTAATTTTGCCGGCTGAAAACCACTATATTAATTTTTGATACGCAAACCCTGTTTTCCCTATTTTGGAACGATATTATACTAAATTCTCATTCATTTTTATGACTTATTCTAACAAAAAGTCTTTCAGTGTATGTTTCTACTTTCGCATCCCTTTTTCTTTGTTTCAGGTACACATAAAACATCAAGCTTCCTTATGTCCATAGTTTCTCGTAATTCTCTCACCTAAAGATCATTCACCCCTCTAGCATTCCAAAGACCCAGTCTCCATTCATCGCCTGAAACTTGACCCTTACATTTCGCGTGTGGAAAAATTTCGTGGCAGTCTTGAATCATGCTAAAGCCAGTACAGTTTTTCTCAAGCCGGTCTATTCACGCAATACTAGCCTGGCGCTACACTGGCGCTGTCTAGTTTTGCTACGTGTTTGATTCAAAACTTTCTGCTGTCTAGTCCCAGTCTTGGCGCTATCTAGGAGTTCGTTACGAATTTAAATATATAAAGATTGTCCAGATTTTAGCTAGTTTCTGGATAGAATCACGGTTTGGACTTAAACAAAAATTACAGAGGTGAATTCAGAAAATAATCATTTTTGACTCAAAGATTTAGGAAATTACAATACAAAATTGCACAAATACTTAAGCAATAAATAATTGTACACTATTACATATTTTAGATAGTAAACAATAATGGTTGAAGGTGATAAAAATGTTAATACAAAAACTGTATTCTTAAGAACGATTTTTTTTTAAGAATGTTTAAGAACATTTTTTTCAATTGATTTATATAGTCAAGTTATAATAAATTTATATCGAATGATAATTAAGCCTAACGTATTAATTCTTTAAAATAGTAAAAAAAATCATTATTTCGTAGCCTAATCGCAAGAAAATCATACAAACTTTATTTTTTTCAATGATTTATTCACACATCAAGCAATTTTAATGCTTAACAATTGCTCATGTTTTATTCAAGTAAATATTAGGATGTAATGAATTGAAATTCATATACGACAAAAATAAAGAAACATTTAACTTTTAGATGGCCGAGGTGTTAAGGCGACGGGACAAAGTTACAACAATATAATATGAAGTTACATCAGAAGTTCGACACCCGGCGTATGTACAAGAGATTTGCGGAAACTCATTTCTTCTTTTTTTTTTGTACAAAAACTTTTTTTATATTTTTAATTAACTGCAAAATCTATATATTGGACTTTTATGGCATAAAAAATAATTACATTATTTAATTATTAATTATTTTCTATCAAAATAGCCAATCTGTCTATAAACTAGTCGATCCGAGCGTTACATCCCAGTCTAGCCACTGGACAGTCAGCCTGTGGAGCGCCAGTGTCGACTCAAGGCGGACTGGACAGAAACAGTACAGCGCCACGAAATTTTTCCACACGGGTTACCGTGTGCATGCATTTCGTTAATTAAAGTTTCAGACCATTACGAGACTATTTTATTGTTTTTATTATTCATTTTTTTAAATTGTCCACCCAACTACCACCTTTATGAGAGAGATTTATTTTGCGAGTCGAAATCATGTCCAAGTTAAGTAGTGATTCGTCGTATGGTGGAGAGTCTAGTTATAACATCAGTTCCACGAAACTTTGGTTAATGAAGGGGGGGGGGGGCGAGCGAGGACAGAAATGGAACCGAGATAGTCGCAGTTGGTTGATGTTTTATGCTGAGAAGGTCACCAGTCCTCACCAGCGTTGTATTAGATAGGAGTTCATATGTTCCCATTTGCCAATTCCCGGCCTACTTCTAGGCACGGAACCAAACACTCTCTCATATATATATATATATATATATATATATATATATATATATATTTACATTGTAAAAAAATATGCTGAAAATTACGCAAGATTCGTAAAATCACACTGTCCATCAGTGTAAATTTACCGAAATACGTAAATTTATACTGATGGACGATGTGATTTTACGGCAGCTGTGTAAAATTACATTTACCAGCGATGGACATAAAGGGACCCTAGAACAGCGATGTAATATCGCATCGTCTGTAGGAGGAATTTTCCGAACGGCAATCTGAAATTTCAGATTTTTTTTGTAATTTTACGTTTCTCAAATTATAGTTAAGCTGGCGTCTTTTGGTGATGAGTCTTCGTTGCATGTTGCTTATTAATTATCTATCAGTGAAAGTCACCATTCTTGTGTATATTATTTAAAAAAAAAGTATCGTTATTCTACTCATGGTAAAGTGGAGTTAATTTCAGTTATTATTTATTCCTAAATATATAATATTTTGCTTTGTTTGGGATACTTATGTACATAACCTCACTTAATCAGTTTACATCGCGCCCTTTATAAATTCTTTTAGTTTTGTTTTATTTTCAATTAATTCATATTGTGACTAAATCAATTATTAAAAAAACAGCAGAATTAGTCATTTTTAATAATATATACGTATCCTTGGTACAAATTAATAATTGAAATTCCGGCTAATTCCGACTATGGATGGAGTTTGACAATCGTGCAATGGAAATTTCCGATGCAGGTGTAATATTTATGCAATACGTAATTTTACTCCGTCTATCGAGGGTCCCTTTATGTCTATCGCCCAGCAATGTAAAATTCAGAGAAATTTTTCACAGCGTATATATATATATATATATATATATATATATATATAACTAAAAAAAAAGTTGAACAACCACCGCAGGGTCCCACTAAGAGCAACTGCCATCCAAAAAATGTCAATAGCCCCCAGTAGCACCGCGATAAATCACACTTATGGCCACGTCTTTCATATATATATCGTCTATTTACAACATCATTTTTGAAATATAAATGTAACAGTTGAATTTTTGAAAGAATTATTTTAGTAAACAAAGATCAAACGCATTCTGAAACAAAACCATAAATATTTATGGTAGAATGCTGGCTTTACCTGTCTTTTTAGACCACAGAGAGATCTAACAAACGAAATTCTGATTAAGAAATTCCTTTGAAACAGATTTACATGGATCTAATACATTCCATCGTAAATTATGAAAACGTAAAAATCCAAATTTTACGGCCAAACTATGGGTGCTATCAAAAAATTGATAGAAGTAATCTTGTAGGTCATTATAAGGCGAGAAACTCTTCCGTTGGAACTTTGTTCGTATTTTGCGTTGTTTAGTGATAAATTTGAATTTTTGATTTGCTTATGGCATTTGCCTCGTTTAAAACAAAAACCATTATTCCTATTAAAAAATGGTTATTTTAGACCTACCTGAAAATAATAATTTTCTCCCTGGACTATTTATCGTATTGAGCGTGGTATCGTGGGAAAGTTGAAATTGTATTTTTTCGTTTTTTATTTTTCATAGTTAAAACCATTAATATTGATGGTAAAAGGCTGGCTAACGTGACCTGTATTTTTGGATTATTTGCTTTAGATAATTGAGGAAAACGGAATAGGTCTAAATTCATATGTATCTAATACCTTCCATAATAAATTATACAAATGTAAAAAAATCTTCTGATGTTCCCTTTGTTAAAAAATGTATGCCGAATTAAAAAAAAATTTTAATTGAAAATTTCATCAGAATCAAGCATTTTTAAATTGGAATTTCTTTTAAAATTTGAATGCATTTAAAACTGTAAGCAGTTTCAGTTCTGAATGCACATGAGAAAGAAAACTTATTTTCTCTTAATGTAAAAATAAATTCCAAAGAAGCTATAGCCGTTTATGGGACATTATCGGAAAATTTGGATTTTCACATTACCATGAATTTTGAAATTTTCTATAAAATTTGGTATTACTTCAGAAACATCTTAAAGTCTGGCTTCTGAGGTTCTCGCTCCCTTTGAATCCGGGAAAACATAAAATAATAGAAGCTTTGATGATGGAAGATTTCTTACAACCTAGAGACAACAGGGAGAATATTATTTAAAAAATTTAAATTTCCGGTCGAGTGAATATCTGAATTTCACTGAGGTTGGTCTAGAAATCAGTGTACCTTTTTTCAATTTTTTTTCTTCATAAATGAATGAGTAATAAGTTAGACATTATTTATTAAATACGGTAATAAGGTAATTAAAGTAATTAATTAGACATAACTCACTGACCCTGACAAAGGGGGGTAGGTGTTTGCAAATTAAAGAAACAAACTTTATGTAATTTATGCACGGCCCCTTAGCTTGGATTCGAACCAGGAACTCCTGTATTTTATGTGCGGGTGTGTTTTCCAATTTCGTCGCCGAGGATAGATACAATAGATCGCATCTCGTTCCTGGCTTGAATCCTAATAGCTTAGGTCGATTTTTCATCATTTCTTTAATGAATTCAAACAGTGAAATAAAATTCATATTTGAAATATAATTGAATACTGCAAATAAAAAAACAACTAAAAGCCCAAAGCCAGAGATCATGTAGAGAGTTACTTTTGTTTGATAAAATTAGCATAAAATTCAAGAAAAGAAAATATTTCAAGTAGGGTTATTCTTCGGTATGCCAACAAAAATCATAATGAATGAAAATTGTTTTCCAACTTCTTCTCCCTATTTGCCTGACGCGCGTACTTGGGTTTTCGATAAAACGGCGAACACCCTTAAAAATTTCTGGATATCTCTTACATTTCTCATCAACAGTTCTTTTCCATTCGCTCGAAAACGAAAATAATTTGTTCGTCAAGTTTTCCGCGCCTTTTATATCAATCCAGGGCATAAGGACATTTCAATATCATTTAAAATCTTGTCAAGTAATTATTCTGATACCAGTTTTCAAGAATCCAGACCCAAACTGATTGTAACGTAATAGAAACAAAGTATAATTTCTCATAATTATATGGTAGTTTAAAAACAGAAGAGAAAATTCGGCATAGGTAATTAGGGATATGATTGACTAGTTCAGTAAAAAGAAAAGTTGGCGTGGAAGGGGAAGCGCAGAATTTAAAAGGGGTGTAAGAAAGTAACAAAGGATTATTTGTAATAAATCTTGCAAATTGTTAGTATAAGACCTGTACCCCGGTCCTGAAATCGAAGAAATAAAGCTGTTCTGATATAGAGGATGCTTTAATAATGTAAAGGAGTTAATAAAAATAAAAGAAACGTTTTATTTTTACTTTATTCTTGTGATCAATTTTTCACTTATACAGCTGAAGTTTCATTACACTTTTGCTAAAATCTGAATGGAGTAACTAATAAGTATTATCGTGTGGTTCTTTCATGAATTCTGAAAATAGTAACTTAGATTTTACGTTTGAACAGATTTGAAAACTTAACATGGTTACCTCATCTACTGGGATGATAATACTGAGTTGTGTAAGATTTAATAAACAAATTTTTTCTGTGAATCAGTAAAAGCTGTAATAACAGTAATCACTTTGGGGAACAAAAAGAAACTCGCTTTTCTAAACATCTAGAAAAGTATTCTATCGACAGCAGAATAAGAAAGAATCGAAGTTTTGAGAGAGAGGGTGTCCACAGGAGAGGAACGAGAGGTTGAGAGGGTGAACCTGCACGACGAACGTTTCGCGAAGCCGTAGACCTTCGACCCTCCTATAACATCGTTCCTCACCCCCTCCTTCGAGCAGTCGAGCGTCTCTGCCCCCCTCGCTGCTCCGAACCTCCCCTCGCCACCCTCGATATTAAAAATTTCAATATCCTAGCCCCAGGGGTGGAAAACACATAATGTATTCAGGTGACGTCCCGGCCATTCTATCGGCGAGAAAAACGTACAGTTTTTCAGAGGAATCGAATCCCACTCACCCTCGACACCCTCGATTCGAACGCGTCTCTTCAGTCTTCCTCCCACAGGAAGTTCCTTTGTTTCATCCTGTCCTGCATTGCATATGATGTATATTTCCTTTTTCCCCAACCGTTCTTTCTCTTATTTTAGTCCCTAGAACTCACTGGCACTGTGGAAGCGAATGTCCTTATGAAACTGGATGGTGAGAGTGTTAACAAATGCACTGCTTCCTGCACTTTCATTAAAGTAAATTCATGAAATCGACGACTCGTTGAGACAAGAGTTGGGATTTGTAGGGGCTGCTTTTTCTTTTGTGTTTGCTTTTCAATCTAGCGTGTAATTAACGTAATTGAGACTGTTTAAAAATGATTAAAATCTATTAACCTATAGTTAAAGTATTTGTAAGAATAACGTATGATCGATTAAAATATTATATTTTGAAACACTCACCTCAAAAGTTGACGTTTTCATGCTTCTGATTTGTGCCTAAAGGACCTTATTTGAGCAGACTGTGTGCGAACAATTTTCGCGCATGCGCAGTTTGAAGATGGCTTACTTTAAGCACTGGTGAAAAATCTGCGCATGCGCACTTTCGAGATGAGGTACTTTAGACACTAGCATAGGTAACTTCAAACACTGGTTCTTGAAATAAATTTAGATTTAACTTGAAAAAATCTTTTAATGATTGAATTTTTTTTTTTGGGGTTTTGTCCCCCCCCCCCCCCCCCGGGCTGAATAGCATGAACGCCAACATATTTTTTTACATAGTTTTTTTCCAAAAATTTTTGTTCACAAAATTTGTTTAAAACTAATTTTTGCACAAAAATTTTTTTTTCAGAAAATTTTTTTTCAAACATTTTTTTTTGTTTCTTGTTTTTCACACATTTTCCCCTACTCTTTAATAAAATGTATTAATATTATATTGTAGGTCAATCGATTTGTCTCGAACCAACACATCTTTTCTGTTCTTGCATCAACTTTGAATTATGTTAATGAAAAAAGTTTTACTATAAAAAACCGATTTTCGAAACATATAAATTACCATAACTTCCCTACGCTTTATTAAAATATATTAATATTATAGGTCAATCGATTCGTCTCAAACCAAGAAATCTTTTATATTCTTGCATCAACTTTGAATTATGTGAATGAAAACAGTTTTACTATAAAAAACCGATTTTTTAAATATTATTAAGTGCAAAAAAAAATGCAACAAATATTTTTAGAAATCCTTCGGTCGGTTTCAAGATATTAGTGGGAAAATTAAGCCCACTAAATTTCATCAAATTATCTGCAACCGTTTTCAAGTTATCGTGTTCACAAAAAAGTGTGACATCCACACACACACACACATCCGGAAAATTGCTTAGAACATTGTATTAGACATTCTTTAATTGAGGAAGGTTCAATTGAATTAATTTAAAAATTTGGAAAATGTTACCATTACAAAGCTTCCTCTATGAGGAAGCAATTAGTATTTTTAGTTACCTCTTCCTAACAACTTTTTCAGACGGGCGTTGCAAAAAATAGCGTGTGATCACAAATAACTATTCTATGTCATAATGTGACATGGTGCAAAGTAAAATTATAAATATCAAAAGTATACAAAATAATGTCACCATTCAGCAAACATTTTTGGAACATTTTTTGGACCCAAAAAATTATGCAAAAGAAGTTTATTTATTAAGTACAAGTATAATGTATACCTAAAAAGGTTTAAAGAGATTCTTTGTAACTCAGTTATAAAGACTTTTTGTAGCTGCTGCGCTTGCGACCTTTGAGGAAGATTATTTCTTGCAGTTGCTGCGCTTGCGTACTTTATGAAGGATCACTGTTTTTGGCTGTTGCGCTTGCGCATTTAGATTTGAAATTTCTCGTTATTTATGATATTAAACAATTTCTGGAAATTCTCGGTAATATATGTTAATTTTACCATAAATTTCCTAAATTTCCGGAATCTTCGTATTTATTGTTTTTTAAATCGAAAATTCCCTGCTGTTGTTACAAAAAATATTGTGTGGAACAGGTGTACAAAAGTGGTAGTTATAACTCTTATGAACTTTATACTACTTGCCATCGACTCATCTTCCGGTGTTTTCAGCTCGTCTTCGGCTCGTTTCCGGCTCGTACAGAAAACTTCACACTCGCGTGTAACTGCCTATTTTTCCTACCTGTATCACAATATACTATTTCAACATTTTTTCATAGCTTTTTAAAACTAATTTTCTTTCTTTTGTTCACAGATTTATGAAGAACCATTCTTAGTGGCTTGGCGTATTATTTTTAGTTATCATTAATAATTTGTTTAGATATGGGGAGAAAATTTTACGAAGATTTTTCTAACCTTTATGGTTCCTTCGAAAAATGGCTTGCGACAATAGCACGTCTCATATTTGACCTTGAATTCTATGGAAATATTGAAACCATTCCATGAAGATTTTATGCGTAATACTATTGTATATGAAATCAGTGAAGGATATCATATGGCTTTTATTGCAGAGCAGAGTAAAGTACAGAATAAGATTGATTTAGCATTTTAAAAAACAATAAATTAAAGAGATATATGTGACTGGCTCCAAAGAAAGGGGTATAATGTCTAAAAATATCGATGTCGAGATTTTGACGGTTTCAGTATGCTGAAATTTTATATTTTTACATCCAATTTTCTTCTGGTTAGGCACTGCATCCCTTTCTTTGAATCCGATCTAATATGTATAAGCAACAACTAATATTTTTATTTTAGCGGAGATTATAGTTAATTAAAAGAAAATATTTAGAGAAGAAATAATTTAATGGAAGAAGGCTAAAGATGACTCCAACTTTTTTAAATTCACGTTCTTCACTAAAAAACGTATACAATACTTATAAACCATCTAAATACTAATTATATTCAGAGTAGTTAACCGTAGTTCTGATTCTAATTTAGTTACAAAAACTCATTTCATGGAATTCGTAGAGTCTTATTCGTTATAATCTAAACCTGTGAATTAAAAAATTGATCAATTAAAAATATATAACCTTTCAATGCTTCTTTGTACTTTAAAAATCATTTTCTACGCGAGTAAATAAGTATTGAAAAAAGGTCAAGCTCCTAGATTAAAATTTAGTAAAAAATTGATTCACCCATTCCAAAAGGAAGACATTTTCAAAGTATTGTCAACCGCAAACAGAGTGTATGAAGAAATACGAAAAATTATTATTTAATTTTAAGCAAAACTCGTTAATGATCAACCCGCATCTGATGAGAACCGAACCCAAGATTTTGTAGCCAGCATATTGCCACCCAGTCAGAAGTAAAAGTGGACTAGTAATCTCGTCTGATAGGGATTTCAAAAATTTTAAAAATAGTTCCGTTAAAGTACAAAAAGACATTCTTCGACATTTTTTTTATCATATTGCTTTTTTTATAATTTTTTAAACTAATGCGATTTCGATGAATGGCACTTTACTTTGTCAGGTAAAATATTCCCTATGATATTTAATTTAAAATAAGTATATTAGGTGACAAATATAGTTATTTTTTATAAAAACTTGTTGATCATGGATTATGTATTAATTATTTAAGCAGAAAACAGGGATCATAATTAAATTATGGTCACTTTTCGAAATTTTCCAATACTTTTTGTAAATTCAAAAAGCTACAGAGGCGAAATGTCAAAACTGCATTCTGTCAACGTTTTTTATTGTAAAAAAAGAAGCAAAACGTATAACGAAAGTTTTGCTACGTTTTCTTTTTTTTTTTACTAAAACTAATTTGTAAATGTCAAAACATTTTCTCTCATTTTTTTCGAATACCTATGGCAGGAAAATGATCTGAAAAATGTCAATCTTTACTGTCATTACTGTTCTAAAATTGGCCAGTATCCCTGTAAAAAAAATGAAATTCGTATATGAAAAGTACACTGACCTTCATTTGCTTTTCACTGATTCATCCAGTCAAAAACTATTGGACTTTTTTGTGACGGTTCCTTAAAATAAATTTATTTTTGAAGAGGTGAAGCAGTTAAATATTACTGAATTTCAGTAAAATTTTCATGGATTTTCAGTAAGTAGATGGTCATTGATTGAAATAACAAAAAAAGACACTAATTCTCAGGAAAGTTTCACTGATTCATGTTTAGAGAGGCATCCTTGGTACGCACAAAACTTTATGCCACAAAGGTATGATTTAGAAGTTTATTACATCTGACATTTGAGGTTAGGTCGGTGCGTTTCATAAACGTACAGGGGGACAGCGAATGCGCATACGCGGATAACTATTATGATCATCTGATGATCATAAATTTATTTTACTCCACACGACGCCGCATATGCAAATTCGGTGTCCATTCCTCCTGTCCTATAAACGGCTACTTTCAAAGTTAAAAAGATGCTGATAACAACAGGTGGAGCGACAGCGAATGCGCATGTGCGGGGAAAAGTTATGATCATAATCGTACTGCGCCCATGCACATTCGCTGTCGCCCGTGTACAATTATTCTGTTTTCCAAACGTATAACTTTAGTGAGAGCCATTTTCCGTAAGACTTTTTTCAGTACTTACGCACGAGTCAGTAACCTCTATCGGAAACGTTTTTTACCAGGTCATACTTTTATACAGCAGAATTATGGTTGCGTCAATCTAATCTTAAATGTTAGATATGATAAACTTGTAAATCATCTCTTTGTTACATAAAATATCGTTCGAGTAAGGTATGACTGGAGACAGTTTTTTTAGTCGTATGTGAATAACTGATATTAGCTCTGAAATAATACTTTTTTTACAGTGTTAACAAGAATGTTGATTTTTAGTGAATTTCATACCTACTAAAAAAATCTTCTAACAGACTAAATTTTCACGTCAACAACTTGGCTGAATACAACTTAATTTGCACAATTTATTGAATTTGCGAAATCGGAGATGGTGAAGTAATTACAAAGTAAAATTGGATTGGAAAATAGCACTGTAAAAGTATTAGGAATTTGTTTTTGTGGAAGTATATTTAACAATTTGAAAGCTCCTAGTCACCAAGAAACTTTATCTACGTTTCTGTAGTGGAGAAAGACTTGCAATTCCGATAAGTTTTTAGAACCAAGAAGTTTTAATTTGCTTAGTTTTGAATGATATATATCCTGCTTTCAACATTGTATATCTACATTTTTCAATACTCTATTTTTCCAATTTAAAAGATCAAACGATCTAATAAAGAAGCGGATTACTGACTCCGAACTAAATAATTGTAAAATGTTACCACAGGGAAATTTTAAATGATTCTTTTCATTTACATATTTCTTCTACCTGAGATAATTAATATGCTATTCTTTACATGAATTGACTTCATTATTCTTTACAATTGAAAATTCATTTTAGGGCCATTCACAAAATACGTGATACTTTCGGGGAGGGGGGGGGGTCTGCCGAAGTATCATTCTCTATGTTAAGAACAATGGAAAAAGTATCACGCAAGCAGATTTTTTTCTTCGAATATGTAGCCAATAACTGATCAACCAAGACTTCAACCACATGCTAAACAGACATCTGAAGTTTTCGCACGAACATAAGCAGACTGGGGTAATAATTCTAAGAATGATGAACTTTTTGAAAGGAAAAAGATGGAAAGAAGTGAGCGAGAGAAATGCAAGAAATATTGCTTTGAGAGCAAGAGAAAAAACAGGTTAAACACTGAAAACCCAGATCCTGCCCAGCAGGGATGCCTTTTCGAGTAATGAGATCATGTAATTTTGCAATTAGCAATTTGAAAAAGTGATTTTCAGAATTTACATATTCTTACGACTCTAAGCATATGTTATTCACCTAAAAAAGTTTAAAATCTGAAGAAATTGAATTGACCAATTTTGACCTTGTCTCTCAAGGTCTGTTCGTCTCAGGACCTTTGGGCTTGAAATTCATGAGAGGCCATACATTTCGAAGGAAAGGATTTCTCTAAAGTGGAAACTTGAAAAGCAGTAAACCACACCTGATATCTTACACTTTTATGACAACCCGCGCCAACTGGACGAAAGTTCGTCTGTTCCCGCTGATGTTCTCTTATGGAACAAAGTGTACACTTTTTCATATAGAATTATAGAATCTAGGTTGCTTGCAAGTTCATGGCCTACCTGACGTATGCAGTAAACTCACAAAATGTCACCCGAAAATCGAGCGCGAATTGCGAGTACCGTGATGAGAGTGTTTGCCTCAAAGCCTTTAGAGCTTCGAAAAATTTAATCTTTACATTAAGAAAATCTTGGTTGTAAAACAGATATTTTGGCCAAAGTTCAATTTAAGTGTGCATAATTAATAAAACCGTCGTGAAAATAAGCATAATTCGAGGAATACATATCTTAACGCGAAACGCGAGGTCCTAAAACGTGCGCGCCCTAAGCGCGCTTAATATTGCGAGCGTAGAGAGCTGCGCGCGCTGAGAATGTGCTGCTTGGAGGCGGGCAGATCTTTCATGATAATTTTACAAAAATACTGTACATTTACTCGAGTAGAATTAATTATTTCGTAAAATATAAAACTCACAACCCTATATTTCTGACGAGCAGGTGGTCTCGTTTTTGACAATGGAAGAGACGACCCACGAACTCATGCACAGGATCGTAGAAATGTACGATAGTTTAGAAATGATATTTATGCAAGGGACCGCGATTCAAAAGTTACTACCTGAAAGCAGGTCCGTGTTAATAAGTGTTCCCTCCATATGTATATTCGCATGGTAGAAATTTATTTTACAGATTAAAGAGTAATTTCATCAACAGTTCAATAAATTAATCTACTTTTCTAGTTTGAATTTTCAAGCAAATAATCCACACGTAAACAATAACGGATTCACAACATTTCCTCTTACGTATATTTATATTAATATCCACATTCTAAATTATTCTTCATTACTATTGTCTTTTATAAAAATAATTATAAAATTGAATACTAAAAAGTACATAAATTATTTCCAGATTATTTGAGAAATTTTTTGGACGAAGGGCCCTAGGATTGTTTAGCCGGGACTTTTAGAACATTGCGATAATTTGGTCAGTGAAGATTGGAACCGACCGACCCGGAATGGAAGGCCCGTGGCAAAGGGCCAATGGGCGCGTGCGAGCACCCTTGGATGAAATTCCAGGGCATGACTAGAATGGCCCAGATGGGTCATCCCCTGACCTAAGGCGTGCGGCCCATCCCCAACCCCTTTAGTGGTCAAAACAGGCGGATACATGGCCTGACCCTCGTATATCAAATCCAGAAATTTTCTGCCAGCTTGCGACGAACGCGCGACGATCGAACCCTTTCGACCTCTTCAAATCTTACAAAGGGTCGACGGTGCTTCTTCAAATTGTCGTTAAACTCGATTTCGAGTCACAATCTGTTTACCGCAAATCAACAGTGCATTCAATCAGAATGAAGCTTTAAATTATACTTTAAGTCAGTTTTTTCATTTCAAAAATAACTGTTCTATGCAAAATAAATATAATATGGTTTTGAAATATAACTTTTTATATATTTTTAACTCTAGAACACACACAAGGAATATTTGAGTTTCATCATAAAACAAAAAACCCTAAAATTTCTCCAATGCATCTAGCAAGTCTTGAAGTGAAACTTATTTTGGGATGGGAGTGAATTGAAAAAAATGAGCGACCGCACGAACGGAAGTCTCTGTCTCTCTCTTACAAGTATATTTTCTGTAGTCTATACCTGCTCTCTCTCTCTTTATTTGCGTCTCCCTTGTTTGCGGCGATTAGAAATTGCCCTAAGGACTCCTCTTCGATATCCCCACTGCTGCCACGATGACCAAAGCATGTATATGCTCGCTTTCTCTCTCTCTCTCTCTGCACTCTCTTACTATGCGATCTCCTCAAAACTCATTATGATTCCTCATGAAAAATTTCAAAGTTAATCTATCAAAGTTTCACTTCTGCCGTGTGGCCCAACTACCACAAACTTTTTTTTAAATAGCATTACAATCTTCAATTGGACATAATGTTCTCACTTTTTAAACAAGAAATGGGAATTGATATTCCGGACGAAATCTGAGAAACGGGAAAACAACTGAAATGGCAAATTCGGCGTTGAGTCAGGCCAACCCCCGGCATGTCACATTGCGGCAACTCTCTCGTAAAAAAAAATGAGAAAAAATGCGGCAAGTCACATATACGGCGAGTCACATTTGTAGCTAGTCACTCTCTTAAACTGAACCAGTGAAATCGTCACTGGTTGAATCAGTATTTTGAATTATCACTGGTGAACCAGTGATTTTTCCACTTTGACTGGACGAACCAGTAAGAGATTCAACTAAAATAGCGCTACTGATTCTACCAGTTACGCCAAATGATAGATTGAACCAGTGATATAGCGCTCCACGCGGGCAAGACATGAACCTCCAGTCGTCTGGTACGCGCGCGTCGTCGGTCAGGTCTTTGGCATTTCTCAAGTGAAAACGAATCTTATTGTGTACAAGTGTTTGTTTTATAAATATTTGGTGCCTGTCTGCAATGAGTAGGGGATATAATATCTTTCGCTTGATAGTGGGAGGTCCCTGGCCATGGGTTTGACTTTGAGCAACGCGACACGTTAACATAACGACGGGTCTTTCCACAATCAGGCGCAACATATTATATCCCATTATATTGCAGCCCGGCCTTCATTTATTGTTGTGAGCATAAAGTGAGGTTTTTAAAATTTAATTTTTACAACTCTTACCACAAAAGTGCGATGAATGATAAGTGCCATACCTAAACAGCTGACAGGCGACAAGGCGTACGACCAGGTGACTACTGGTACTGAGAAACCAGTGAACCTCACTGATTAAACCAGTGTCGGAACTTCACTGAATGAACCAGTGAATGCTCACTGATTGTCAGTGACACACTTCTGGCTATTTCAACCAGTGATATTTCACTGGAAATCAGTGAAATTTCACTGGTTCATTTTAAGAGAGCACATTCGCGGTAAGTCACACTGCGGCATCTCCCATGCGGAAAAATTTGGCAGTTCAGAAAAAATTGACAAGTGAGGGAAGAGACCCCTGTGATTACTCAAAAAAATAATGTAGTTTACACCCATACCCCTTTCCAACATCCCATGGGGGGGGGAGACACCGCTGTGATTGGGCACAGAAATAACTTAAGTTATTCCACTATTGTTTTCTAATTTTTTGTGGACTCTACATTTAAAAAAAAGTTAAAGATGCCGCAAATGTAATTTAACACAAATGTGACTCGCCGCAAATGTGACTTGCTGCATTCTTTTCCAATTTTTGGTGGACTACATATTTTTTGAAATGAGAGTTGCTGCAATGTGACTTGCCACAAATGAGTCATGTCGCAAATTCGAGTTGTGTGAAGCAAAATGGAGGAGACCAGGGCTGCACAAATCGATACCTGCATGTTAAAAAAACCACTCTTTGAGTGATCGTCTGAAACGACCACTCTGGCGTTGGTCGTCTAAAAGAACCACTCCGTTTTTTGAGTTGGCCCATCGTTTTAGTACGCATACTTACACGGCAAACAGCATATAGTTTTAGTAATTATTACTCTCCGGTTTAATAGTTTATTTTAAAATATTTTGAATTCGCGGATTACAAGGAATTCACGGAATTTACGGAATTCAAGGAATTCACGAAATTCAAGGACCTCACAGAATTCAAGGAATTCAAGAAATCCACGGAATTCAAGGAATTCACGGAATTCAAGGAATTCACGGAATTCAAGAAATTCACGGAATTCAAGAAATTCACGGAATTCAAAGAATTCGCGGATCACGAAATTCAATAAATCACGAAATTCAAGGAATTCACAGAATTCAAGAAATTCAAAGAATTCATAAAATTCTAGGAACTCATGGAATACAAGAAAATTCACAGAATTGATGGAATTCAAGGAATTCATGGAATTCACGGAATTCAAGAAATTCACGGAATTCAAAAAATTCACCAAATTCAAAGAATTCACGGAATCCACAGAATTCCAGAAATTCTAGGAATTCTCGGAATTCAAATTCTATGAATTCAAGGAATTCATGGAATACAAGGAATTGACAGAATTCAAGGAATTCAAGGAATTCGCGGAATTCACGAAATTCAAGGACCTCACAGAATTCAAGGAATTCAAGAAATCCACGGAATTCAAGGAATTCACGGAATTCAAGGAATTCACGGAATTCACAGAATTCACGGAATTCAAAGAATTCATGAAATTCTAGGAATTCTCGGAATTCGAAGAATTCAAGGAATTTACGGAATTCGAAGAATTCAAGGAATTTACGGAATTCAATGAATTAAAGGAATTCACGGAATTCAAGGAATTCGTGGAATTCACGGAATTCAAGAAATTCACGGAATGCAAAGAATTCACCTATACCATTAAACCATTTCCCTTTCAGGGTAGGCGTGACACTACCCGATTCGGGTAGTGTTTCTAGGTTTTTCTTGTAGTTATAAATAACTACAAGTGTGGGCTCACCACACCCACGATGTGCCAACAGCACTCATGTCAGTATTCTTGAATGGTCACCCATCCAAGTACTAACCGCGTCCAACGCTGCTTAACTTCAGTGATCTGACGAGAACTGGGTTTTTCAGCGTGGTATGGCCGTTGGCGAAATTTGGCACCGTTGGCACCAAATTCAAAGAATTCACGGAATTCACAGAATTCCAGAAATTCTCACAATTCACGAAATTCAAATTCTATGAATTCAAGGAATTAATGGAATACAAGGAATTCACAGAATTCAAGGAATTCAAGGAATTCACAGAATTCATAAAATTCTAGGAATTCATGGAATACAAGGAATTCGCAGAATTCAAGGGATTCATGGAATTCAAGGAATTCATGGAATTCAAGGAATTCATGGAATTCAAGGAATTTATGGAATTCAAGGAATTCATGGAATTCAAGGAATTCATGGAATTCAAGGAATTCATGGAATTCAAGGAATTCATGGAATTCAAGGAATTCATGGAATTCAAGGAATTCATGGAATTCCAGGAATTCACGGAAATCATGAAATTCACGGAATTTACGGAATCCACAGAATTCACGGAATTCATGAAATTCTAGGAATTCACGGAATTCAAGGAATCCACGGAATTCAAAGAATTCACCAAATTCAAAGAATTCACCAAATTCAAAGAATTCACGGAATTCACAGAATACCAGAAATTCTCAGAATTCACGAAATTCTCAGAATTCACGAAATTCTTCGAATTTCTCGAAATACTTGAATCCCTGGAATTCCTTGAAGTCCGTGAATTCCTTGAATTCTTCCATTCCTCGAAGTCCGTGAATTCCTTGAATTCTTCCATTCTTTGAAGTCCGTGAATTCCTTGAATTCTGTGGATTCCTTGAACTCCGTGAATTTCTTGATTTCCGTGAATTCCTTGAATTGCAGGAATTCCATGAATTCTTCGAATTTTTTGAAATACTCGAATCCTGGGAATTCCGTGAATTCCTTGAATTCTGTGAATTCCTAGAATTTTATGAATTCTTTGAATATCGTGAATTCTGAGAATTTCTGGAATTCTGAAAATTCCTATAATTCTGAGAATTTCTGGAATTCTGTGAATTCCGTGAATTCTTTGAATTTGGTGAATTCTTTGAATTTGGTGAATTCTTTGAATTCCGTGAATTCTTTGAATTTGGTGAATTCTTTGAATTCCGTGAATTTATTGAATTCCTTGTATCCATGAATTCCTTGAATTCCTCGAATTTTATGAATTCTTTGAATTCCGTGAATTCTGTGAATTCCTTGAATTTCGGGATTCCTTGAATTTCGTGATCCGTGAATTCTTTGAATTCTGTGAATTCTTTGAATTCCGTAAATTCCTTGAATTTCATGAATTTATTGAATTGAATAACTAAACCCATCTGCTGTTTGCCGTGTAAGTATGCGTACTAAAACGAGGGGCCAACGCAAAAAACGGAGTGGTTCTTTTAGACGATCACTCCGAGAGTGGTTTTTTCAACATGCAGGTATCGAAATCTTGATTTTCTTGTAAGTTATATGGTTTTCATAACTGTTCTTTTTTTAAATGGGTAGAACAACCGATACGGCAGTTCTCAAAAAAGAAAAATATTAACGTGATTTTAAATGGAAATTAATTAGTGAAAATGTCAAAATATATATTTTTGATAACATTTATTGTAAAGCTCAATTATTGAATTTGAATTTGACAATAATCATGTATTACATATATGAAAAGAATTTAATGAACAAATGCTTTACAACAAACAAACAAATTCCTTTTTGAGTAGATAAGTTTTGTTTTTCCAGCAGAATCAATCAATAGTAGGTTGCCAATGTGTCTTGCTGTTATACTTTACAATTTTAAAACTATTGTTCATTGTTGAACCAAATTTAGTGAACATATTAATTATTTGAGCATTTTTCAAATAAAAACTTCGTTTTTTCAACATAATCAACTACACACGTCTCAGAGATAGTCTATTGCTATGATGATTCGTAATTAAACAATAACACTAGTTTGCAGCCATTTTGTCCAGCATATCTCACTGTGATTTTTTCATGTATTTTAGCCCACTAAACACGAAAATCACACTTAAAAATTTTTGTATGAAAGCGTTTTCGAGATATTAATGTTCAAAAATTTTTTTTCAATTGTCAGAGTTGTTCCGACGTTTTTGAGCCACGACTTTCCGGAGATGTACTTACCGCTCACTGCGTTTACCGCCGAAGCTCTTCCAGAGTGCAAGGCTGGAATCGAACCCACAAGCCAATGGAGTGAGTCTAAAGCTTATGCGGCTTAGCCCTCAAGACCATCGTCCCTCTTTCCCACTCTTATTTTTAAAAGTTTTGAAATCAAGAAACAAGAACGCCCCAGTTTGTGACTGTTTTGAGCCTTTCTGGAACTCCCAGAATAAGTTTACAAAAAAGATCCCCTACTCGTATTTGAAAACTACCCCGTCTTGTAAAACCCCGATTCGTGAAAGTTGCAGATCCATTCCGATAGCACCTCCATAATGGAATTCTAACATGTTCTTTATGCCATAATTTTGGAGTATTTTTAATATTATTGTAATAATAATATTATAGGTTTTAATCAACAACCCTAAAAAATATTTAACAACTTCAAAAAAACACCCCTAGCACATTTAACATACCCCACCTTAGCTGCCTTTAACTAAAGCAACCAAAAAATTTTCAAATTGAAAATAATTACCCTAGACACTTTCCCAAGACGATAGTTGATATTATAATCCACATTGTAATAATGAACAACCCACAAAACTGTCCTTTCTTGATCCCTACGGTTATATTCAACATCCCCAAAAAACCACCCCCGTACATTTAACATGTCCCATCTCAGCTATCTTCAATTAAAACAGCCAAAAATATTTCAAATCCCACAACACAACCCCTGGTCCTTTTAACTCTAGTCGATATTCTCATCACCAAAATAATAATCATCAACCCCAAAAAGTCACCCCTGGCACATTTAACATGCCTCATCTCAGCTCCCTTCAACTAGAACATGTAACAAAATTTCAATTTGAAAATAATCCAACCAAATACTTACATGGAGCTGAGACGGTGTTCTCATAA
The DNA here is from genome assembly GCA_932195095.1 of Andricus curvator. Taxonomy (NCBI): domain Eukaryota; kingdom Metazoa; phylum Arthropoda; class Insecta; order Hymenoptera; family Cynipidae; genus Andricus; species Andricus curvator. Next base: position 104,067 of record CAKNYM010049377.1, read on the forward strand.
TGTTCAAAGTGTCGTTTTTTATTATTACTATGGGGATAGGGATATCAACTAGCGGCTTGTGAATGTGTGATTTGTTTCAAATTGAATTTTTGTTGTATTTTTGAGTTGAAGGCAGCTGCGTTGGGGCATGTTAAATGTGCTAGTGGCGGCTTTTTGACCGTCTTGAATATTACTGTAGCGGTGGGGATACCTGATATAGTATTTTGAAAGTTTCTGGTGTAATTTCTTAAAATTTAAAATTTGTTTGACTGTTTCAATCGAAGGCAGCTGAGACAAGGATCGTTAACTGTACCAGGGATGTTTTTTTGTATTAATTAATATTACTGTAAAACTGGGGATATCAAGTCTTGTGAAAGTGTCTAGTGCGACTTTTGTCAATTTTAGATTTGTTTAGCCATTTCAGTTAAAGACAGCTTAAATTTTTCTGGTTTAATATCCAATTTTTCAACAGAGGGTAGGTGTTATTGTTGTAATTTGTTTTCAGTCAATTATGTATGTTATTTTCGTGAGATAAAAAATAGCCCGGCATTCTGATATGCTCATATTTAGGCTGACTGCATACTCTATTTTGCGGGGTAGTCTTAGGTGATAGAAGTTGTTTTTAGAAAACTAGGTTTCACTGTTTTGGCAAACCCAAAAAGCCCATAATTTTGTCGTGGTTGATTTTTGCAATTTCTTAAATTTTCTGTAGTGGAGGTTCTGGCTGCCAGTATCTTCACCCAAAATTCGCAGAACCGTATAATTGCCGTAAAATGTGGTGTTATTTCTTCCCTACTCTTTCAATAAGAGGGGTTTAGGTGCACAAATAGGAAATGTCTTTTAGAAACTTATTTTGTGTGTTCCAGAAGGACTTAAAACAGTTGCAAACTGTGAGGTTGTTGTATATAGTTTATATATAGTGGACAAGAGAATGATATTTCTTATTTGTTTTATAAATTTTTCTTCATAAAACAAAATAAAAAATATCAGTGTTTTGTCCACTATATATAAACTATATATGACTTTTTCACCTGGGTTGATTTTGAAACTTTTTAAAATAAGAGTGGGTAGTTTGCACGTATAGCGGTTGTTTTTTGAAAACTTCGCTTGTATTTTCCAGAATAGCTTAAAATAGTTGCAAGCCTTGGTCTGGCTGTTTTAGGATTTTTCAATTTTTTTTACAAGACGGGGGAGTTCTCACATATACGGGTTCTTTTTAGAAACATATTGTGAGTGTTTCGGAAAGGCTTAAGATAATTGCAACCTGTGGTATAGATATTTTACGATTTTTTAAATTTTTGTACGAGACGGGGTAGTAGTTGTTTTCGGTAAATTTACTTGCAGTTTTTATGAGAGTCTGAAATAGCCGTAAAATATGGTGCAGCGGTTCTCCGATTTTTTCAATCTTTCAAGTGGTGGACAGGGACCCATAAGAATTTAAAGGGTCAGGTGCCGGACCTGGACTCTCAATAATTTAAAAGGTTCGTGTGCAGACCAGGATTTTAACCTCAGGTCCAACCTATAAATGGTTCCGATCCCTGGTGGTGGTTGGGCTATCTTGCGATTAGCTATCCGGCCCACATGTAAAAATTGATTTTTTTGAAAAAACATAAAGAGTCGTAAATTTTTTATTTGAGCTTTGAAAAAGCCGTAAGAAATCCGTAAGATACGTATTTATTTATTTTATTTATTTGAAAAAAGTATGCCCAACAGTTCTGGAGAACCAATTACAGGTTTACATCGTACATAATGTAGCATCTTAATTATAATTTGCTTAACATGAGCACACTGATAGCGTTATAATTTTCAGTCTTACAAATTATTTACTTGCAACATAAGTTTTTGTACTGTACTAGAGAATTCAGATAGTGTCAAAGTAAGTAAATCTAGATCTTTACAGAGAGAATGTACTGCTATAACATTCATATCATTACACATTTTGTAAAGCGGAGAGCGAGTAGATAGTATTTTTGGTAAGTAAAGAAGTGGAGCTGTTGCTCGCGTTCTATTCGTGGAATCGTACCATTTCGCAGATTTCAGGGCAATCAGTGATAACTCTTATAATTTTAAATATCGCTATTTACGATATCTTTAAATATCGAAATGTACTTCTTAGGGCTTCATGATCTGAACCACGAAGTGGATAGGATTTTTCCTCTTTCCACACTGAATATTTTAAGAAGCGTCTTTGACATGCCTCTATGGCGTTAATGTGTTTTTCATGTGAGGTGACCAGATGACCGACGCGTATTTCAGTTTGGATCTAATTAGTGCGCAAAAAAGATAAAATAGAGGGTTTGATGTTTTAAAGAGCCTGCAAGCTCTCATAAGAAAACCTAATGTTTTGTTCGCACTACTAATCATATCATCAATTTACGCATTAAACGTAAGCCGACTGTCATACAATATTCCTAGGTCCCTAATTGTTTCTACTCACTAAGTTCAATACCGTCGATGTAGTAACGGTAGCGTAGTACAACGTTTTTGTTACAGAAGGATACATAAATGCTATGTATAAATGCTGAAAGGTTAGAAATTCAAAGATCAAGTCCTATATATTATAAAATACGAGTGTTACTTTTTACGTGTTTTATGTTAGGTTATTTCGTAAAAAGTTGAATATTTTATTTTTTGGATTTTACTTGTAGTGTACATATTTATTAAGCTTTAATTTTTACTGAAATACAGCGATTAGAAAGGGTTGCAAATTTGTACGAATTTCAATCGCTTCTCTTGCCGCCAGAATATAGTTCTTATCTTTCTGAATGTTGATTTTGCACGTGTTCGCAAAATGGGTTTGAAAATATTCAAATTTTCCGGGGGTGTGTAAAAGGTCGACCCGAGCTTTTTCTATACTTTTTTCTTGTCTTTTTTTCAGTTCTCAAGCCGAAAAAGAATCGCGAGCCATAAAAACTCGCGGATCGAAAAAAGTTTGTAGACTTATAAGAAAGCTTGGAGAAAGAAAGAAAGCTTGCTAGAGAATCAGCTTTTCTGGGTATTAATTACTCTTGGTATGAAATCATTTGAAAATAGGTCAGATCATAATATTTTCATGTCTTTTGGTGCGCGGAATACGAATCTAACATAATTTTTCCACTAGCACTTCAGGGTTTTCCCTAGACGCAGAAACTTTCCTAGAAAATCAGCTTTGTTGGGTATGAAATAACCCTTGATATTGAAATCGTCTGGAAATAGGTCGGAGCATAATATCCTTACTTATCTTAGTGCGCTTAATGTGAATCTGAAACTACTTTCCCTCCAGCACCTCAGGATTTCTCCTAAACGCGAAAATTCCCCTAGAAAATCAGCTTTTTCGGGTATGAAATTACCCTTGGTATTAAAATCTTCTAGAAATAGGTCAGAGCATGATATATTCATTTGTTTTGAAGCTTTTAATACGAATCTGACGTTATTTTTATGCCAGCATGTCAGGGTTTGTCCCAAAATACAGAACATTCCCTAGAAAATCACTTCTTTCGGGTATCAAATTACCAGTGGTATTGAAATCATCTGGACATAGGTCAGGCTTGATATCATTATTATTTGGGTTGTGCTGATTACAAATCTGACATTAGATTCCCCTCATACCGCCAGAGTTTCTCCCTAGACGCGGGAAATTCTCAAGAAAACCACCTTTCTTGGATATGAAATTACCCTTGGTATTAAATTCGTCTAAAAAGCGGCCCAAGTATGATATCGTGATGTATTTTTGGGTGCTGGATACGAAACTGACCCGACGAAGCTGATTTTCTGGGGAATTTTCCATGTCCAGGAAAAAACCCCCTGATTCGTATTCAGCGCAGCAAAATACATGAATATATCATGCTGAACTGTTTCCAGATGATTCCAATACCAAGAGTCATTTTATACATGAAAAAGCTGATTTTCCGGAGAATTTTCCGCATCTAGGGGGAAAACTTGATGTGCTAGGAGAAGACTAATGTCAAATTCATATTCAGCGTACCAAAATACATAAAGATAACATGCCTGACTTGTTTCCAGACATACCAAGGGTAATTTCATACCCGAAAATATGATTTTCTAGGAAATTTTCCGCCCCTAGGGGGAAACTCTGATGTGCTAGGAGAATACTAATGTCAAATTCATATTCAGTGCACCAAAATACATAAAGATATACCTGACTTGTTTCCGGACAATTTCAATATCAAGGGTAATTTTATACCCGTAAAAGTTGATTTTCTAGGAAATTTTCCGCGTCTAGGGGGAACCCCTGATCTGCTGGAGGAAAACTGATATCAGATTCCTATTTAGCGCACCAAAATACATAAAGATATTATGATCTGACTTATTTCAAAATGATTTTATGCTAAGGGTAATTTATACCCGGATAAGCTCATTCTCTAGGGAATTTTCCGCATCTAGGGGAAAACCCTGGCGTGCTGGGGGAAAACTAATGTCAGATTCGTATTCAGCGCCCCAAAATTCATATAGATACCTTACTCTGACCTCTCGGACAAGGCAATTTTTTGTGGCGTGTATCGAAAGTTCGGTACGAAATAGCTGCATTTCTTGGGTATGAATTCCACGAGAAAGGGTCTATCAGTACCGAAATTTCGGTACGAATATCTGTGTTTTTTTGGTATAAAAGAAATTTAAGGAATAGAAGAGCTCTCAAAGCCAATTTTTAAATTAATTCATTTTTTTCTTTTACGTGAAATTGATGAAAACTTATGTTTTTTGAAGAAAATGTGTTTTCTTGTGTATCAAAACAAAACTTTTATCGGTCCGCAAACTTTTTTGGTTCGTGAGCTTTTTTCGGCTCCCAAACTTTTTTCAGCTCGCGAGCTGTTTGCGGCACGCAGCTGGGCTCGGCTCCAACCGTATGTATATGAAAAGCTTGCGCGAGTCGGGTCGAGCTCTCGAGATTTTGTACACCCCTAATATTTTCATAATTTTAATATCTTCGTATTGAGGAATATTTGTATCTAATCTTTCTGGAGTTCAGAAATTTTTATGAATGCTTTCTTATAAATGGAGCTGTATATCAATATATGTTAAACTTTGAGGAGACCTTTTTAATCTAAATATATTCTATAGTAAACAAATATCAAATATGTAGCTGAATATTATTATCATATTACTTCACACAAAATAACACAAAAAATTACATTTTTAGTTAACAAGTAATAAATAATAAAAGTTTCCCGTCTCACCCCAGTATGTGTAGCGTTCAACTACAGGCCCAGGGCAAAACGGGACGAAGGCATTCAATTTTGATTTGCATTTTGTTTCTGTAATTAATTATTTCTTTTGAACAAATTTAATTTTTCATGAAATTGAAACAAAACGGTTCACAGAATCTTAATAACAAATTACATTGTAGTATTTCACTACAGGTGGCGAGTACTTTTATAAAAAACACGTGTCCCATTGCATCATGCCCTGGTCTCCCTTTATGAAGTTGGCTAAAATGAAAAAGGGTTAGAGGTTTCTTCAAGGAAATCAGAAGTGTAACATTTTTAAAAAGTCCCCACTTGAAAAACAACATTTAATAGAACGCAGAGAAATATTATCGGTTTTACAGAAATGAAGTATATGTTTTCAGCAGTGATGTTGAATAATGAATTTGAGTAAGTGCTTCATTAGATTTCTTAGTTCTAGATATGTGATTTAAAATGAATCAAGTGATAAAACAGAAAAAAAGAATAATCATACAGTAAAAAATAGAAATTTAGTAAGAAATATTCACGTCAAACATAGATATAAATCTAAATACTTTGGTACTCCTTCCTTTTTTATCATCTTATACCATTTATTATATTTTATTCCTCAATTATCCCCCATCTTCCAAAAAAATGTACTTTCCCTATCCCTTTTCTCAAATTTTTTGTAATTTACTCCAGTCCTATCATCGATATCTCTATTTCGAAAGAACTCCCGTCTTTCTTCTTCAAATCTCATTAATTCTATCGCGCTCCCTCTCCTTTCTTCTATCTCCTTCAAACACTTTTTCGCTAACTTCTCTTCTTTTCCATCCTCTACTTCGTCTCAAATTTCCATGTCCTATTTTCTACTTTAATACTTAATTTATCCCTTGATGTTTCTTCTCTAAGCTTATGTCCAGACATCCTCCAATCTACCCCTAGCCTACTTCCTTTCCTTCCATTCCCCTATATATGTCTAATAGCCTAATAATACCTAATACCTGCCATACCAGTGGATCGAAAAACCACATACTCCTTCCCCAACCTTTTTTTAACCTTCTTTTTCGTATTCCCTACATCTGTTTTATTACCTCTGCTGCTCTTTTTATCCTCTCGCTTAGATGAGTTCTGTATTCTCCATTTTTCGCAAACTATATCCCAAATATTTAAACTCATTTACTTCTGCTAACTTTACTTTCTTTCATCTCCTAATCCATACTTTTTTCTTTCCTCTACATTTCTAATCCTCATTATCTTTGTCTCTTCTACTGTGTGTACCCGAGTGTATATATCTTTTCTTTTTCAAATATTTTTTTCTTCATTTCGTCTTCAAGCTCTAAAATTAATATGCTGGATAAAATTATAGGCTCAGAGGAAAACCTTATTTTATTTTTTCATCATAAACTATCTTCTACTTCCTCTACTACCTTTACCTTGCTTTTTGTATTTCTAAAAATGTACAATACTCTCCTTGTTAAATTTTCTCTTATCCCCTTTTTCATCATGACTTTTCCTATCTCGTCTCGGTCCAATGAGTCAAATGTTGCCTTTCAAATCCACGAGCATTGCTATCATGATCCCTTTCTTCCTTTTCATCTAGAGTATGTAGTCAATCGTTATCTTCTAAAAGCAACAAAAGCCTTTTTTATTCTTCATCTTTAAATTTTGATTCTGGCATCTTTTTTCCTCTTGGTAACCTTCCCCTTCACCTTATTCTTTCCCATCCCTTTTCATCTAGTTAGGTCTCCAACATTACTACCAACTCTCATTATTCCAGATTTCTCCTAAATATGCTATACCTTCCATTATTCTTTTCTTTCGTTTCTCGTCACTTTTTGTTTTCTGCTATTTCTTATTTTTCTTTATTCCGTTCATTTTTCTCCTTGTCCCCCGTTACATCACATTTGAGGACCTCTTACCTTTCTTTTTCCCAATCCCACCAGATATCTTCTATCTGTATTCTCCCAAACGAGATAAGGCAAGGGGTGTATTGCTAAAAGAAGTAGAACCGGAACTCAGAAAGCGCAGCATCTGTGAATGAAAATAGGAGATGTGGGCGCAAATGTGGGAAGGATATAGCAGAAGAATTGAAAATAAAGTAAGCTGGCAAGAGAATGTGGTAAAGATTTTAGGGAAGGAAGGATTGGGTCATGAGTGGATGAAAGAATTGGAGGGGACTAGAGGAACGTGTGAGAAAGAATGAAAGCGTGAATGTGACAAATGTCAAGGTTGAGGTAGAAGAAAAGTAAAAGAAGAAGGAAACATAAGTCGCTTGGAAGCGTAAAGCTTTGTATGTAATAATTATGTAATAGTATAAGTATATTAAGATGCGGATGTGCTCTCGCTTGCTCACTCGTTCGTCCCTAGGGTAGACCAAGGCAAGACTGACCGGAAGGGCAAGATCGACTTTGCAAATAACATTGTTATTCCTTAATAATTTTAATTCTTCTTTCTATCAAATAATCTATTTCATCAAAGGAATGATTTTATAAACTAAAATGATAAAAATTCACGTTGTAAAAGAAAAGGTATGCAGAAAACAGTGTTGACAACTAAAGAATGAAATATTCGCTGGCAGGACTATAATGTTTGTAACATCCAATGTCATACTTACAACATAACAATTTGATCAACTAGTAGATGAAACATTATTACATCAAGCAATTATAAAAGTTAAACTTAATCCAAGTCTAAAATAGATTAAATTTAGGAAATAGCTCAGGCTTCACTAACATAGGGAGTGCAACCGATAAAATAGTTGACAAATGCTTGGGTGGTAATTCTACTATAAATGTGATCAATAATACGACAAATACGATCCAACTCTAGTCTCAAAACCAAACTTGTGTAAAATACACAGAAAATTGCAATTTCTCAACAGTCGGTAAAGCAGATATTCTTACTTATTCGGCAGATATCTGCGCTTGTCGTCTGCACGTAACAGAATGTCAACGAATCAGAAATTAATAACTCATACCACAGGTATCACGATTTTTAATAAGACCTTTTAGGTCGGGGGGGGGGGGGGGGGGGGCTCACCCCGACACGCGGGGCAAGACCGACGAAATACATATTGCTAGAAATATTATATTATCTCATCGCCTAGGGCGCGCACCTGTTGGATCTCGCGCTTCGCGCTCGATTGGGTATTCACCTCGCGCTCCGCGCTCGGACACGTTTGTCGTCTAGGTTTTCACACTTCGTGTGCTCGCTATTGCGCGCATCGCGGGCTAATACTCTCTTAGTAAGCTTCATCGTTATGACCTGCTTTTGGTTTAATTATGTTAGTTTTACATAAAAAGAAGAACTAATTTACTTAAGGTTCTATCGACCTTAAGGAACACATTCTCATCACGACACTCGCGCTTCGCGCTCGATATTTGATTTGATCATCATGTGAACCTCGCGCTTCACGCTCGTTTCTGTTCATCGTATAATAGAAACCCAAATGTTCGCAACGACAATATGTTATGTTCAATGTTCTTCAGATAAAAATTACTAAAGTTGTATTTGATTTAAAATGAAGAAGGTAATTCCTTTACTTCAGCGTATATTTCCGTATCTTTATAATAAATCCTACAATCAGAAAGATTTTTTTTCCAACTATCTGAAAAGGGGAGAAAAGAAGTATTTAAGTCG
>CAKNYM010049377.1:117849-132820 GCA_932195095.1 Andricus curvator
TGTTTTTGAGTAGTCGCTCCACAGGGTGGACCGCCGCGCTGGTCGATTTGGGTTTGTGGTTTTTCCCGGCATTGTCACCTTGTGAAATTTTCAATTAAATTTAAATTAAGCTCAGTTACAAATTGGAAACAATTATCATGAACCCTTAGAGCTTACAATCTTAGAGATAATAAACATTTCAATATTATTTACAATTGATAACATTTTCAGACATTAACGGCCATACCACGCTGAAAAACCCAGTTCTCGTCAGATCACTGAAGTTAAGCAGCGTTGGACGCTGTTAGTACTTGGATGGGTGACCATTCAAGAATACTGACATGAGTGCTGTTGGCACATCGTGGGTGTGGTGAGCCCACACTTGTAGTTATTTATAACTACAAGAAAAACCTAGAAACACTACCCGAATCGGGTAGTGTCACGCCTACCCTGAAAGGGAAATGGTTTAATGGTATATACAAAATGCGCGCTCAGTGTATTTACCAAATCGCGCGTCGTAAGTGCGCTCAAACTTTTTTATTTCTATCATATGGTGCACAGAACCGAGCGTGAAACGCAAGGTTCAAATGATTTTCAAATCAAATATCGAGCGCGAAGCGCGAGTGTCTGGATGAGAATGTGTTCCTGAAGGTCGCTAGAACCTTGAGTAAATAAAGTTCCTTTTCAGTATAAAATAAAAACAAATTTAACAATCACTTAATATGTAGAGGTTTTGATAATTTCATAAGATTTGCAAACAAACTTTTTCTTTTCATCGAAGTCGAACATGAAGTTCAAAAATCTAGAGGAGCCGAGCGTAAAGCGCGATGTAAATACGCCCGAGCGCGTAGCGCGAGGTGAATATATAATCGAGCGCGAAGCGCGAGATAAATATATGATCGAGCGCGAAGCGCGAGATCCAACAGTCGCGCGCCCTAGGCGCGCTCAATTAATTGAAAATTTATAAACAGTTTCTTAATTTATTAATGCCCATGGGCAGACCAGTAGATATAGTATGATATATGCAGGCAAGCCAAATAAAGCACGTTTGAAAAAAGTACTTGAAACATTGAAAATTACTTTAACTGCGAATTTGCTTATGCATTTGGTTTATAATACTAAATAATATATTTTATTTATTAATCGGAAATCATTTGAAAAAATCATCTGCTATTATTTATTACAATACAATTGTAAATAATAAATTATCAATTTATAATTAACTATCAATTCGTCATTTTCGAATTTTTTGTATTGCTTGTAAATAAATTTCACTTATTTTGAATAGCTTACGTGTCATTATTGCATCCGTATCTTAAAATTAACCACTTTTTCAAATCATAAGTTGAACAGAAAAATTTATTTTTTCAAAAAGCTAGGGAGACAAATCTTTCAAGAATATAGTCAACTTAAAAAAAGCTTTGAAATCAGTTGAATGTAGCCGGAATCGTATTTTAAACATTTTTCCATCATTTTACCCCATTCTGCATCGTAAATTCGGACATGGTGAAAATTCATTTTCAATCGTCACGTATAGATCTGGTCGGCTCCAGAATGTTACATTTTCAAGGAAAGTAAATACGAATTTATGCCACTAAAAATACACTTTATGTATCGCTTTATTGTCTCACCTCCATCGCACAACTAAATGTATAGATGACAACCTTTGTACATAATAAGACCATAGCTGGTATAAAAACAAATAAAACATATTACACATCTTATAAGTTACAACCCAATAAATTCTTTGAAAATCAGTTCTTTGTCTCTAGGAACATGAGAATTTGTCTGTGTACTCTGCTCTGTACTTTGATGACATTTCTTAATTCTTTTCATAAGTAGAATAAGATAATATATTAACATAATACCAAATCAACAATATATCAAAGTGTCTTATAAAATATTGAAACAATATTTTATTATAGTAGTACATTTTGCTGCGTAAGTTATAAAATCATTTGGGAAAACTTTAAATCTATAACACAGGAAAAACACCCACCAAAAATTTTAGACAGAAAGTATTTTCGCAACATTTTTGGTTCGGTGCGGGTTAAAGATTCAGTTCTCTAAAGATTCGAAACAAAATAAGGCAAAATTTTCATATACCGCCACGGAAAATGTAGATGTGAAGTGAAATCTTTGGAACGTATATATGTATATTGACAATAATTTTAGTTCATGCTGTAATAAATATTTAAAGATAATGTTACTCACAACGAAAATCGCGTTTGTCTCCACAGGTGAGAAACTTGAAAAAAAAACTCTCTCGAAACCTCCATTCAATATTGAGTCTATGCGCTCACAGCGTCGTATATGAGACTATATGTAATATGTGCTGAGTATGCGTCTATCTGCATTTTTGGCGATTTTGAGTTATTATTATATTCTGATGGAACATGCTATTCTGCACCGTTGGCTCAAATATTAAATAATTTTATGAGATAATAAGAGAGCAAAAACGAAAATATAAATGAGTATTTCCAGTTAATTTCCGTGCATTGTAGGTCTATGTGCACTTTGAATGTGTATGTGTGAATAGTGCGTCATCTGCACCCATGTTGCATTTAGAGAATTGACTTTTTGTGAAAACTATATCTCTCCAACGGCTGATCGAATTTTGATGATTTTTTCAGGTGTAGGGTATAATTTATAGGCCTTTTAATTTCAATTCAAAGACAAAACAATTTCAAAAAGGGCCATTGATTAGATTTGGAACTAAATTTTTGACAACATGTACTCCAGAAATTTCACGTTAAATCCTTACATGTGTGCTAACATATGTTCAAAAATTTCACTTCACATATATTTACTTCCCTTTCGTAATAAAAAGCTTTCGTCCCATTGTGTAGTGCCAAACTCTAGAACTGAAACTTTAGACACGCACAGAACCAACAATTTTGTCAAAATACATGGTGTCCAAAATTCCTTTTAAGCATTTTTTCAGCGTAGATTCAAAGGGGACCAACGCCAAATTTGCCTCTTTCGATGAAAAAATTCGTGAACGAAAAATCCCTAAATTTTCTCTTACAAAATCAAGTCCACAATTACCACGATCTAATGAGCAAAATCTTGTAAAAGAGTACATCCGTCTCTCGGTTTAGGAACTCGCGGTTCAGGAATTCCTAGAATCGCTGGCCCATGCAGTTTCTCAGCTCAAGGGGCGCGAGACGGTGTGCCGTCGGTGGGCCGCTGTGCGCGAGTACTCAGTCAAGTATATTGCGCAATATCATGCATTCCAACTAGAAACGGTTCAGGTGGTCCTGACTGTTTAAGTTTCGATACTCGCGATTGAGGAACAAGGCTATTTGCAGACAACCCTTGACACTGTTCCTAAACCGAGAGTCGGGTGTACAATGGGATATAAATGACTGCAGCAATCATTAATGGAAGGCGTTGTCAAGTCTACGGAATAGATGGTGATGACATCGATAATTTCAAAAATAACAAACAATCTAAACCATATATTAGAGAATTTCGAATAAAATGTATAAAACTTGAAATTTCTTAACTTTGCGTAAATTATTTTTTCGAATCTTTAAATTAATTATTGACTATATTTCTCTTACAGGACCGTCACGCTCGCCATCAAGCTCGCCATCGCCGCACATCTAGTCCGTCTTTATGATGATGATTTCATGTACCGTACTGGAAACCCCGTTGGAAAAGTCCAAGGAGGGGAGATTTATAAATTGCAGCCATCTGGTAAAGGCGGCAAATTAAAATTGGCAATATTTTTTATAAAAAATGCAAGGGATTTTTGATTTGAGAAATAATAAAAACAAACTTTCCGAAAATTTTAAAAATATATGTTAAAGGTACTATAAATTACATCAAATTTCCGAAAATTTTTGCAATTTTTGAATACCATAAATTATGAGGAATTCCGGAAATTTTTTTAAATTACGGTATCTAAAATTTGTTGGAAGAAATCTAGAAATTTTCGGTATATTTATTAATGACTAAAAATTTCCGGAAATTTAGGGTATAATTAGACTAAATAAACCACCACACTTCCCCCCTCCTGTATTCCGAGTACGTACGTAGGTATAAAATCATTCATTATTATTTCAATATATTTAAATGTTGAATAATCAAATACTTCAAATATCATCAAACTATATTTGTGCTCAGTATATTAATAATTTAAATCGATTTCAGTTTTTTAAAGATTATGACATTTTTCACATCGAACAAAAATTACTACTCAAAGAAACATTCCTTTTTTAGAGAAAACACAAATTTCTTTTCCTTTGACGCTTTTCTTTGACTTCAAAATTTTCGAAATATGATATTGTTTATTGAAAAAATTGCGTTTTACTTTTTTGTGCTTTTAGTCAATATTACAAACTTTTCACTTATACGTGAAATGTAACCTTTTCTGAACATTTGCAACTTTTGATAATTGAACTTACATTCTTTCATCAACTTGAAAACTTTAAAAAAAGATTTTTTTATATATACTGCCATCTGTTGTTTTTGGTGTTTAATGTCATTTTAACAACTTTTCATAATAACACAAAATGTTAGGTTTTTCTTTATATTTACAATTTCATATGAAGGTGGAACGTGGAAGTTTTTTTATACACAAAAATAGAAGAAAATACAAGTTTTCACGGTTGTTAAATCTACAGTTTTTCGTCATATTGGAATAACTTAGCAGCCTTTTTTTAAAAACCTCGCTTTGTACCACTGACATAGTACTACCCCGGTCGTATAGCCAATTTTCAGCCAAAACTGGGCAAACTACCGGCTGTCTGTGCTCGCCGATCCTAAACTCCGGTGCACTACCGAAATTTCCTCTTGGGGCTTTATCGGCTTTGAGGCACATATTCTCATCACAATGCTCGCATTTTGTGCTCGATTTTCGACAGACATTTTGTGAGCTTACTGCATACGATGCTTAGGTCATAAACTTGCAAGCAACCTAGATTCTATAATTCTATAGGAAAAGTGTATTAAAATTTCACTATATCCTTTATTAAAACCGTTTTTATTTTATTGTTAACGCTACAATTGCATAAAACCCAAGCGAACAGTCCTATCAAACAATCGTATACAGAAAATGTGTAGGCTTTTTGAAAAACTACCATTCCTCTATCAAAAATTTTAACGTAGCTCGCGTCGTTTGGCGTAAAATTATAATTTTTCGATCTTTGCATAACATTTTTGATGGATAAAACCAGAACTGCTGGTCAAGGAGGGCTGGTTAATGAAATTTTTCTTCCTTTTAGGATCCAAAAAAATTATGCCAAAGCCTGATTTAATCCGTTCATATTCTCGAGACACATATACAGACATACGCTATCGCAAAAACTTGATGTTCGGCTACGGGGGTCTCAAAACGTGGAGATCCGTTGAAAAACTGAAGTGTTAAATTTCGGAGGATTCTAATACTCTCTCAATAATAAATGCGATGAGAATGTAAGAATCATATCCAAAAGTATCGAAAAGTACTTATATACGCATAAGCTTTCATTCGTTCATCACAACTGAAAAATAGTAACACGTTATTGTTACACTTACTTTATACTGAAAAACTACATACATAATTTATTTTTTCAGTAACTTGCACTAAATTTTTCCTTATCCGTAAAAATGTTCTGAATTAAATAAAACAGTTCTTATAATTTTTTTGAAGAACAGAAAAATAATAACCGGGGCCAAAAAGGTTTTGGGGTGAAAGTACGTTAGAATTCCAAACCTGATGTCTGAACCTATGACAGTCTGCTCTACATTTAATGTTTAACGCGTCCCTAATGAGATAACGTGTAGAACTCAGGTAGTCGAGATTTTTAATGGGTCACGATCCTCGGGATTTCCTCACCTAACCCTTTTAGTGGTTACCTGAGGATCCTTCGTAATGGTAGATATGCCACACACATGTACCCTGATACTGCTTTCTAAGTGCCAATGTGTCAGTATTGCGAGATTGAAATTCAAATGAGACCGCGAGGATATTCTAATTCCGGGTTTGGCAACCCCTTTTTTGCATATTCGGGGCCCACGCAGCTGCCTGGTCCCAAATTATATACATCGTTCTTCCTTTTTAGTTTTCCTCTCGTACTACGACGCATCGCGCGTGATCCGCAACAATTGAAAATCGACAGTATTCAAATTGTCAAATTTATACCTGCATTTGAGAGGGGTAACTTTTTATATCTAACCTCGAGAGTTGATCAATTTTGCATTCGAATAACCGATTCATTCTTTATTTTCCTCAAAGAGAATAAGAGAGATTTCAAAACATTTATAGGGATGCAATTAGTTTAATTCACTGAAATGCATTTATTAATTCTTTCACTAAATAGTAATAGAAAAATTAGGAAGTATTATATAAATCGAATATATTTAAAGTTATGAAAATCATAAATAATAAATAATTCACAGAATTAAAATGGGAAAATGGGTTGCGATTGTTGTTGGCTAACTGAGGGTCATTTCGGATGTAATTTTCTGCGTAGAATATGAATCCGAGGTCAGAATTTTCCCAGCACGTCAGGTTTTTGAGATATCCTAACCTACAAGTGCGAAAAATGCGGTTTTTGGTATATTTGAGCATATGTTACATCGCGATATTTTTTTTCTAAAATCTAGTCATGCCATCTAAAATTACAACTCTCAAACTTTAAAAAGCTTTTTCAAAATTAGAGATATAATTTATCTTCGCAGAGATATCCTTGAATGAAGTTTAGTACTTTGATGATTACATTATAATGTAATCATCAAAGTACTAAACTTCATTAGGATAAACTTAGTTAGGATATCTCAAAAACCTGACGTGCTGGGAAAATTCTGACCTCGGATTCGGATTCTACGCAGAAAATTACATCGGAAATGACCCTCAGTTGGCCAACAACAATCGCAACCCATTTTTTGCAGATCTGTGGAATTGTCACAAATTTTAGAACAGTATACTGAAGCGAACTATTTAGTATTATTTATTTGTAATTTTTTTCTCTTGCAGCACCCGCTGCAATTCTTGCTTAGTTCCAATAATCGAGGACTGATAATTCAACACCAGAAAATCGAAAATGCAATTTAAAAAAAATGTCTGTGTGTGTGTAACTTTCTTCCGTGTACCAAATCTGGAAAAGTAAAACACTAATTGTCACGATATTTGGACTAATTGTAGCTCCAATTGGTATTCAGGTCTCATCAGAATTTGAGCTATATCGGCCAATTAGAAGTGTTTTTTTTGCATTTAGAAATTAAAAAAAAAAGTTTACCATACTTATATTAGAAAAACTTGTTTGATATTCGAAATATAACGATACTATATCTGATGTATTTGTTCGCGCTTTCGGGACGCATCGATCGACCTATTATGGAACCTTTTAAGACCTACTAGTATCGATATATAAAGTTGAAAGAGATGGCTTCTTCTGTTTATATGAGAAATTTTTTTTTATACTCAAAATACAATGATACTATATCTGATGTATTTGTTCGCGTCTTTGAGAAGCGTCGAATAAACTATTGGAGAAACTTCTATGTCCTCTTATGATCTAGCAGTATGTACCTGTATTTATTCACGTTTTTGGGACGCATCGATTGACCTATTGAACAACCTTGCATAACCCCTTATGGACTAGCAATACCTATTCATAATTTTTTGAAATATGTTGTTTATCTTGTTTATATGAGGAAAACTTTTTTAATATTGAGAATAGAGCAGGACTGTACATGGTGTATTTTTCGCGTTTTCAAGACGCATCAAGTGGCCTATTGAATAACTTTTCATGCCCTCTTATGATCTAGCAATGCCAATTTATAATTAAAAAAAAATATCATGCATCTTGTTCGTATGAGGAAAAAGTTTTTAATATGAGGAATATAACAGTAGTGTATTTGATGTAATTGCTCGCGTCTTCGAGATGCGTCGACTGACCTATTGAACCTTCGATGATATTTCACGATCAATCAGTAGCGACTTATAATGTTAAAAAAAAGTTCGCATTGTTTATATGCGGATTTTTTTATTTAGAAAGAATACTACCGTAAATTAAAAGGTATTTCGTTATAACAGAAACACCTTGATTGACTTTTTGATGGTTTCTCTGCTTTTCTAAAAATCGGATTTTCGGTAAGACAGAAATATAAGCTTGAAAAATAATGAGTGTCCATTTTTGTTTCTATTCCAGAAAAACCTCCGTCTCCGAGGAAGCAAATTAATTTGATACCTATGAGGAAGCATAATGTTCATGAAATGAGAACAAATAAATACACCTATAGTGAATACGCACATAGTACTTCGCAGCGGTATTTTTTTTAATTTATCGGAATAAAATTGTTGTTAATGAGAATGACAATTTTATAATTCATCAATATAAAATAATTGTAATACAAACGATAAACAAACCAAATAGGTACGTAGAGAAAGAAACTCTTAAAGCATAAAATCAGTGATCACTATGATTGAATGAAAATGGCAACTTGTTCTAATAGCGGAAGCACAAGCATACCAATCTGAATAAATAATGTTAGATATACAATTTCCATTGATCCTGTAGAACATTATAAAATTCCGTTAATTTTGTGATACTCTGAACAAATTTTCTGTGATTACACTATAAAAATATGATATAATAGCTATCCCATCTCTGTCCATACATTTATTTTTACAATCTTAATAAAGTTGAATAAAAATGCCTCCGAACTAGTGACATTTTCTTATCATGCAGTAATGAAATGATAAAAGTTCGAAATCTCCGTATGTCATCTTTTCCCATAAATGTATAATCTCTTTTGAAAAAGGAATGAAATAAAATTCAATTTAATTTAATATGCAAGGAAGTCCATAGTGAAGCAGCTTTTATCAGCCAGGACATAGGAACGGCCGAGAAGACGCCGAAAGTCAACCCTCTTGGAAGAAGAAGAAAATCGAGTACTTGAAAGGAGCTACAGCTTTGCATAATCAAAGCTTTCGACAATGTAGTGGAATTCCGAGTACATTGAAATACGCAGGGCTTTCGAAAAATGCAGTTTGCCATCCTACAGCTGTGGACAAATGGCGTAGGGGATGATGGTCGGTTAAGGGGGTGGATAATATGACCCTCGGAAAATTCCTGAAATAGTTTGGTACACCCTTTATCCCTCAACTCCTTCCCATTTTAGTGACCTTTTAAAAATAAAAAAGCCCACTTATTTAGACCTAAAACACTGTCAAGCAGTGTTAATATCATATTAATATATTATCAATATATTAATATATTATTAACATATTAATATATTCTTCTGTAGATATTTCCGAATTCCTTGCCTTCTATCTGTTAACGAAATTTTGTAAGAAGCTTGGCAGTTGTTTTCATTTATTATATTGTGTGAGATAATAGTATTTCAATTCTTTGAATTTTGATTTCTTTCAATGATTATTTATTTCATAAAATAGTAGTTTATTTTTAAATATGCGGAGGTTTGACGATACTTAAGGCTGTGTAGTACAGCTTTACAGTATGAACGTTGCTTAGTGTGTTTTATTTGAATACCTAAATTTTCAACTGGATATGTTATTTCGTGTAGGCATATCCTTATTTATTCAGATTGCAGATCGTAACTCGTGTCTCAGAGGCAAGAAAACTTCATTATAAAAAAGATGTGCCTGAAATGGATACTCGCATTGAAAAATTCAGGTCGGGGTTTTTACATCTGTACATTAAAAAAATCGTTCGGTTTCAATTTGAAAACAGATTTTGAAAACTGCCTAGAACAAATCTAAAAAAAATCTATTGGAGTGATGATAATGGATTGTCACCTGATAGAGAAAACGTTATGCACATACCGAATTAGCTTACTGATACAAAGGATGTAGTAATTGCAAAAGATTGGAAATAAAAAATATCCTATCCTGTTATGTCACGTCATGTCATGTCATGTCATGTCTTGTCAAATCAAACATCACACCACGTTACCCTACCATATCATATTCGCGCGAAAAAGACGATGGTCGGAAGGACGAACAGACACCTGACCAAAACTATGAGGATTTCAGCCCGGGGCTACGAAACCCTTAAAATTGGAAATTTCATATACCTTTTAATCAGATAAATCTTCTATCAAAAAAAGAGTTCAGAATCAGAAGGTGTCTTCAGAGAAAATGAAGTAAATTTATCTATTCCCTGATCATTGAAAACTCAGGAATTCCTAAACCTAAACCCAGAGAGTGATTTGCATACTAAACTATACAGCAGGACTCACCACTTTTAGCAGGTGTCGACTGCCATGACAAGTGTCTGGCTGCCACGAAGTTTTTCTGTCATTTTTTTCTACGGTTTCCAGGAATGCTGGAAAGGGTTACGGTCGCTACGGCTCATTGTTCCCTCCGAAGGGTCTGATTTTTTTCTCCTTGAATTCACATTACATTTTATTTTTTCATTTCAAACTGTGATTTACCGGGAAGGATTAGGGACGAGTCGAAGGTCAAGTTCGACGAAAATTTATTGGGGCCTGTTTGACCTAGTCTCCCGACTGCCACTGGCAGCCAAAGCAGCCAATGACTGCCTTCTGGAGAGCCCTGCTATACAGCAAGAGTGAAGTAACTAAATAACTTTTGCTCTGACACAAGTTCCTTATCTGCACATCTTCCACCCTTGTTGTCTCTCCCACAGTCTATGATGTCCCCCATTTTCCCAATCCGTTTTTCGCCTCCTAAATCTTAGGAAGTTGAAGAACGGGGATGGCGACTGTGATCAGATTGATTTCCTCCATTCGATTGCCAACCACCCCAATATACAAAGAAGCCCGGCTGTCCTTCAAAAGTTACCCTTCATAGCAAGACCTTAGTTTCAAAAACGGACCCCTGGGCAATCCAAAGATACGGCGTTTCCCGGCTTGGAGATTGAGGATGCGAGGGTCGAAGACTCGGGGGTGGTAACGGCCACGAGCGGGGCAAATTTTCGCGAGAGGGGTCCTTCTGCTGATATATTACCGTACAGGCAACCCTCATGCACCCTAAACCATTCCTTATAGACGCCATCTTGAAGGACTACAACCCCTATTCAACCTCCCTCGACCCACCCACGATCCAGAATTCCGTTAGAGTTATACGGGCTTAGCGTCCATTTTGACGAGGGGTGCTATGTTCCCCACATTGCCCACGGGAATTTACCGTAGCTGTTACAGGCTCGAATGTGAGATGTGAGAATGCTACTACTCCTAACATTTTCCTGGGGTGCTACCAATCCCTGTTTCTCAAGAATGGCAGTTTAGATTCCATGGAACGATGTTAGGTGTCAGGAGAATCATTTTGTGTATTTTTCATCTACACGTGGCAAGGACTATCAGGATGATCGTGAAATATAGGGATCTATTTCGTTTAGTATTAGCATGATTTAAAAAAAAAATGTTAAAAGAAAGGGAGGTTTTATAATTTAACTTCTCTTCTTTTCCTAATCGAGACACCAAACCGTAATTTTCCTTTGGAAAACGGTAGAATGCATATTCTGATATTTCAATAAAAAAAACAAGATTTATTTAAAACCTAGCAAGCCTGGCTTGGACCAATCTTCACTAAAATGAGCTTACACAACATAATTTTTTTCTGAGTACGTTTTAGAGTCTTAACTATAAAGGCCCTACTTATATGTAAAGTTTTAAGGATGGGGGGGGAGGGTACAACATTTTTTATAGTGTCCTACATGGGAGGAGTGGGGTCGTAATAGAAAAAAGTTTCTAACGTGAGATTTTTTCAAGTCTAGGAAACACTTAAAACCACGGTCGTATACACAGGTCCGGGGGCTCTCGAGGTGGTGGAAGTTCTCTTATTGAAGCTTCCGATTATTTCACAAAGTTGCCACTTCCGGTAGTTGCGTAATAGTAGAGTAGAGAAAGTGACGGTTTAATTTGAAGTTTTAATTTGAAGAAGTCAATTTAATCCAGATGTATTCAATAATTTAAATAATATGGATGCATTTTTATATTAACAAAAATAATGAACACATATTGATGCTAAAAATTGTATGATTCAAAGTAAATTGCATGAAACTGGTTTGGCACCATTTCGCAAGCGAAGGTATTGTAACGGAGCACGATGAATAATTCGCCCTTCGCTATCACAACTTACACTCTCTCTGATAATATCGTTCTCCGAAAAATGAAATTCGCAAAAACATCCCTTTAAACGAAAAATTCACACCAGGGACACATGATTCCCATTTTCTCCGGACAACAAGATCACTCAGCACTTTAAAAGTTGATCTCTTGCCTTTAAATTTGGAACTATTTGTTTTGCACTTTGGTACGGCATTTTTGCATTTCTTTTACTTAAATATTACAGATATATTACAGGTTATAAAACGTGTTTACCTTTTCAAATCCTACACTACTCGACACATACGCCACTACACCCAGTGATCAGTGTATGAAACTTTCTGGCTTACGTTAGGGAACTTCTCTCACCACGAGAGCCCCCAGACCTGTATATAAGACCGTGCTTAAATCCAAAAGTAAAACAGACTTCATTATGAACAGCTACCCTCAAAATCTAGTTCTTATACTGTAGTACCTAGTACATTAAATGTAGAAAATATTTTTATTACTTATTGCTCATTTAAACAGTGTTACTTGCGATTTACTACTAAAGCTGTATGATAATAAATTTCCTTTGCACAAAAAAATCGAAATATATACGAGTACATTTAATCAGGAAACAAATTCACAAAAAAATGAATTAAAAAGAATTATGTAAGACAGAAGTATGCGATACTGCACTATTTATTAGTAGTTTTATTCGCGATTATTTTTTAATTCATGCTTCAACTTTTGCCGCAAAAGAGGATTCCCCTTTTCTAGTCAATTATTAAGTAATAAATATTGAAAATTTTTCTGCTTGTATTAAGACGGATGTCAATAATTTCACTTATTATTACAATGTCATTTACAGTAACTTACTGCTCGTATTATTATGAGTCGACATTGTTCAAATATTCAGGATATCATTTTTTACCAGTAAAGGGTCGGGTAAAGAAATTTAGGTAAATTGCAGTAAGGTATGCCAATATTCACGGAGGGAGTACTGAAATCTCAATGTACTTATTAAGAATCTTACCAAAAATTTTTTTTCGGAAACAAGGATTTTTAATTCACAACAAATCCTACGTCTGAAAATCATGAAATGCGGTAAAACGAAATAAATCCAATCGGCAAACGTTCATTCGTGATCCTGTAAAGAAAGAAAGGGAGACCTGATCAGTCGGGGTTATGAAAACTGGAGTTTGAGAGGAACCTCTAGAGTATGTAGAGGCAGGAAAAAATTGTTTGAGGAAAAACGTTCTTTGACGCGTAAAAGAAAAAACAGACGGTAGAAGGTTTCTCTTGGGTAGGCAAGAAAAAATAGAACCGAATACGAGAGGAAAAGCTCGAAAAGAAGATGAGGTAGAGGAAGCGAAAAATAAACAGAGAAGAGAGAGATGAAGATGGAAAACCGGTAGAAACGAATAAAAAAGCTGGAGCTCGCAGTAAACATCGAGCGTGTAATTTGCTCTTTAAGGAACACTTGGACGATAATTACGCCGCAATGTGGTGCACAAGCTTTCGGAGAAAAAGAGACAGGAAAGAGAGAGAAACTGACAAAATTGACGGTGGGATAGAGACAGGAGGGGGGTCACAAGCTAGAGTGACTAAAAAAAAATAAATCAGAGAGGGTAGATGAGAGGACGAGAACGGACCATGTTGAAAAGATCTTTTTCCAGTTATTCTTCGTAACCACTGCTTGGAAAGACGCGTGGTGTAGTTTTAATTAGCACTGGGGTGCATTTCGAACCGCGAGGATCAAGAACCTTTGACTCAGAATTTACCAACCACCCTCTTAAACTTGCTTCCGTATTATCTCTCTCCCCTTTCATCCACCTTTCACTCTCTTTGGAATAACGAGTTTACTCTGATGTGCGGTCAAGAGGGTTCAAATATCTGTTATTTATTCAATTTTCTCCTGACAATAGGGTCTTATCCTAATTATTTAGAAATTTATATATAATTATTTTATTTGATGATCAACAGAAAAAATGGATTAAATCACTTTCAAAGCCTTTAATAAAAAATTTGTGCATAAGCTTGAGCAAGATTTTCCAATGTTATTATATTAAAAAATGCTCACAGGATCTAATTTTAAGCTTTCATGTAATTGCCAGTAAATTGTTTAAAGAAATTACAAAAGCTCTTTAAATATTTTTTAAATATTAATAGCCCTAATGAAAATATAGGTTCACAATCAAATGGAATTTTTACTACTACATTACGATTCTTTTACAAAGTTTTTCAAGTAATTATTGCACATATTTAAAAAAAATACAATTTTTATGTAATTTGTGATTATTTATTTTATTTTATTGTAAAAATACACTCAATTAGGGGAGAATAAAAAACATACTCTTTAGAAGAACGAAGCATTCAAATAAATATTACAATCCTATTCTCAGATTCAGAAATTCTTCAATCAATATATATATAGTTAAAAGTTTGTCATAAGGACAACCGCAGGATTTCGCCGGGAGCGGGTGCTAATCTGAAAAATTGCACCCGCTCCCAGCGAAATCGCGGTAAAATTTCAGCTGTAACCACGTCTCACGACCGTGAGATAGGTGGTTACAGTCTGCGACGAACTCAATACGATGGTCCGGCAAAAGTCTCGTGCACCCTGAGGACACGGAGCGACCCAAGGACGACCGCCTTCTGCATTTTCCCCGCAAGTGTCTCAGCATTTTTTTGACACGCAGGGATGCTTTTCAGGCTATTAACCAGTGAAACCTTGGCACTTCCAAGAGCGCCGATGATCAAGACGATTAGCTTAACAGAATATTCCGGGTATAACCGTCGCAACTCCCTTATAAGGTCTTTATACCTCTCTTTCTTTTCTTTCTCCTTGGCTGTGACGTTTTTGTCAGCTGGTGCCGAAAATTCGATAACGAACATGGTTCGTTTCTCGAAGTCAAGGAGAACTATGTCAGGCCTCGAGTGCGCAACAGAAACAATTGTCGAGAATATGAAGTTCCAGTATATG
>CAKNYM010049378.1:0-10473 GCA_932195095.1 Andricus curvator
AGTAATTTTCTACTGACCTTCAGTGGCTCACTTTTCGCTAATTGAATATGAAAAGTTTTACTAGTATTTAGTTAGATTTTACAAGTTTTGATTCAGAGAGAAAACAGTTTAAAATCTAAAATATGATTCTATAATCACTCAAGTTAACACTTATTTCCCTCGTGCCTATTTAAGAAAATAGATTTCTTTTAAATTTTCTATTAATCACTGGCACAAAATAAATGTTTATTTAGTTAGTTTAGTTTTAATACGGGCGGGAAGCCCATGAAGAGCTTCCCTGGCGCTCAAGCTATAAAGCCTATTGTGCCACACCCTTACTTATTCACTCTCAGCAGTCGACCCCAGACCTCTTGACGAACACCAGTATGTCGAGCACTGGTCGCGTTGTAATTTCCTCTGTTTCCATAAAATGGGCCCCGAGGGTCTATTGCCTGAGCCTAGCTAATGCCGGGCACTGGTATAATACATGCAGGGATGTTTTGTCCTCCCTGCCGCATTTCCTGCACTCTGTTGTGGGGTTATACCCCATTTTGTGCATATGATGGTTCAAGTGGTTGTGCCCAGTTAGGGTCCGTACCACTGTCCTTATATCGCCTGACGGCAACCCTGGGTTTGTTCCCAGCATTCCCGGTGTTTTGTTCAAACCCAGTTTTTAAGGGGCATTCCGACACAGCAAGACGCTAGTCCCAGTACCGGTTCCGGTCCTATGTTTTCACTCGCTGCGCCGCGTTTTGCTAACTGGTCCGCCTTTTCGTTGCCCTTGATCCCTGTGTGACCAGGGGCCCACATGAGAGCCACTTTGTTTTTTTCTGCAAGTTGGTTTAATGCCTTTTTGCATTCCCAAACCAGTTCTGATGTTATGTCTGGTTTCCCTATTGCAGTTAGTGTCGCTTAGCTGCCCGAACAGATCGTAATCTGTCTGCCAGCAGCATTTCCTCTATTAGTGTTTCAGCACAGCGAAGGACGGCCAGGACATCCGCTTGAAAAATAATAGCATGTCGCCCAAGTGTGATCCCTATCCCTTTCCCTCTTGCTGTCATAAATTCCTTCTCCTGACCCTGCCTTTGCCCTGGAGCCATCTGTATACCGGATTTCCCCCTGGAGAAACTGGGTACCATTTGCTTTCCACAGATCCCAGCTTGAGACGCCACATCTCAACGTCTCTCGACAGATGACTTCTGGAGGAGTATTGCTGAAAGCATCCTCTATATTCAAGAAAGCGCCCACAGCATACCCACTTTGTTCCAACTGCTGCTTTATATTCCCGTTAACAGTTCATTTATTTTATGTCTATATAAAGTCATATAATAATAAATAGTTAATTAGAAAAACGTTTAAAATTGGGTGTTTTAATTATTTTGAGCTGTGGCTCATGAGGATGGTTTTTTTATTGACTCAAACATCTGTAGGTTTACAGAAATGGTTCAGACTACCGACTGCTAGGCGATAGATTTAGGTATAGATATTGGATCGAAACCCGTAGCATTAGAAATTTTATTTGTAATATAATGCTTAAAAATGTTATATATATATATATATATATATATATATATATATCTACAATTACAAGTTTGTCATGAGGACAACCGCGGGATTTCGCCGAGAGCGGGTGTTAATCTGAAAAACTGCACCCGCTCCCAGCGAAATCGCGGTAAAATTTCAGCCGCAACCACGTCTCATGACCGTCAGATAGGTGATTCCAGTCTGCGACGGATTCAATACGATGATCCGGCGAAAGTCTTATGCACCCAGAAGACACGGAGCGATCCAAGGACGACAGCCTTCTACCTTTTCCCCGCAAGCGTCTTAGCATTTTGTTGACACGCAGCGATGCTTTTCAGGCTATTAACCAGTGAAAGCTTGGATCAGATGCCTTGATATCCGGACACGAAAGGTTTTGCACATGAACAAAAGCATGCTCCTTGGATCTTCTGTTCCGCGACTTTACATCTCACGGCGCCAAGGTGGTCGCGGAATATTAAATCTTGATGTCTTCACAACAGGATTATTCTGAGTACATCAAACTTCCGCGAACAGCTCGTCGACAAGAGGATGCACGGCATCTTCCACATAAATGTGTAGGATCAGTCGATGTCGTATGAGCTAACATTTGCTTTTCTTAAATCACCCGGATTGAAGTCGGGCACGAGAGGTTTCATTTTGCTATATCAAAACGGTGTCATTTCCACTCTAGCATACCGTAGCCACATTTTAAGCCAAGATATTCCCGATGATAGCTGAACAGCGTGAAATGCACACCCCGAGCATCTAGGACACAAAATATCTAGTTGTCCATCTCATGCGGGAACGACCTACATCCAAAGGCACAATGCGGCACTAAGAGTGATTTATTACCATCTCTGTCACTCTTACGACATTAGCCCTACTACCGCTTCGCTGAACGCTCCTAAAGAAATAGAGTCAATGGGGTCGTTGCATGCATTTTAGGTAATATATTTTTTAAATAGTGCATAACATTCTGAACATTTTGGTGCATTTAAAAAAAATTTGAAAACTTCATTGTGGAGAAAAAAATGTTTAAGAAAAGTATTGAAATCCCTATTCAAAAGCTCTGTGACCTTGAAACGTCACTTCTCAAAAAGCGCGTAACCAATCAGAATAATGATCTATTGACTAACGAAGTATCTAGCAGACAGCTGGCGAAAATTCAATTTACAATTTCTAACAGAGATATTTATTTACTTATAATTGTCGAAAAGCAATACAATTTTTCTTAAAATATAAAACCTTCAAAAAGATAGTGATGAATAATATCATTCAAGTGCGTGAGAATGAAATGTTTCCAAAGATAACCTCAATTTGAATATCTTTTACAATAGGTTATGTTTACTGTTTACCCATTCAGTTGCTAGCGGCCATATTATATTCCATCGCCAACCGGATAACCGCGCTAATCAGAATGAAGTACTTCCTGCAAGGTACTTCCCGCAAAAATTCAAAAAATATACTTTTTAAACATTAAAAAAAATATTTAAACTTGATTTTAAAAAAACTTTCCTTCCGTAGTTACATTATTTTTTTGGTGTTCTTTCAATTTTACTAGGAAAAAAAATTATTTCAAAATATGCAACAACCCCATTGTCGAAAATGACAAGTGCCGTATATACTGGAACTTCGTATACTCGAACATTGTTTCTGTTGCGCACTTAAGGCCTGACATAGTTCTCCTTGACTTCGAGAAGCAAACCATGCTCGGTATCGAATTTTCGGCACCAGCTGACAAAAACATCATAGCCAAGGAAAATTAAAAGAAAGAGAGGTATGAACACCGTGTAAGGGACTTGCGACGGTTATACCTGGAATATTCTGTTAAGCTAATCGTCCTCATCATCGGCGCTCTTGGAGGTGCCAAGCTTTCATTGGTTTAAGAGTTTGTCATAAGGATAACCCCGGGATTTCACGGGCAGTGGGTGCCATTCTACAAAATTGCACCTGCTCCCGGCGATATTGCATTAACTTTGCAGCTGTAACCACGTATTACCGATGATCACGACGACGAGCTTAACAGAAGATTCCGGGTATAATCGTCGCCACTCTCTTATAAGATCTTTATACCTCTCTTTTTCTTCATTCTCCTTGGCTGTGACGTTCTTGTCGGCTGTTCTCGAACATTCGATAACGAACATGGTTCGTTTCTCGAAGTCTTTGAGTGCGCGACAGAAACAATTGTCGAGAATATGAAGTTCCAGTATATGCGGCACTTCTCGTTTTCGACAATTGACTGTATTTTCCAAGGAGCGTTGGGCAGAGTGCTGTCAGGGCTGATGCTGTAAGAGTGACAGAGATGGTAATGAAGCACTCTTAGTGCCGTATTTCGCATTTGGATGTACGTAGTGCATGCATGAGTTGGACAACTAGATAGTATGTGTCCTAGGTGCTCGAAGTGTGCATGACATGCTCTGCACCTATCATTGGGAATGTCTTGGCTTAAAATGTGGCGACGGTATGCTAAAGTTGAAATGACACCATCTTGACACGCCAAAATGAAACCCTCTGTGCCCAACTTCAATCCGGTTGATTTCAGAAAAGCAAACGTTAGTTCATACGACATCGACTGATCCTTCACATTTCTGTGGAAGATGGAGAATTCTGTCCGAAAATCGTAGTTCCAGAAAATTTGGCACTTCTGGTTTTGGACTCTATCTCCATCGGAGAATTCGGCAGGGCAGGTCACGGCCGACATCGTAAGAGCGACAAATATGGTAATAAAGCTCCCTCAGGGCCGCATCGTGTAATACGTCGTTCCCGCGTGAGTGGAACACCCGGATATTATGTGTTCTAAGTACTCAGCGTGTGCATGACATGCTCTGCACCTATCGCTGGGAACTTCTTGACGTAAAATGCGGTCATGATATATTAAGGTGGAAATGACACCGTCCTCACATTCAAACGTGTAACCCTCTGTACTAGAGTGGTCCAAAAAAGCGACTGTTTAAATGTTCATGGGCGACTGGAAAATCGTATAGCCTAGGCAAAATCAGAATATGCCTATTTTTTTGTTTTCTTGTAGAGTCATTTTTCAGCTCGCTAAAATGTTTTAAAAATTTTTGTTAAAGTAATGTAAAAGTGATAAAACTGTGAGTCCACTCTAAGGATTCACCTGCTTGGCGACTGGAGGCTTTTTCTCACTCCGTTCAAATGTCTACCTGGAGACTTACGCCCTAAAAGTTTATTACTGGAAACTTGAAGTGTCATTGTTAGCAGCTTACTCCGGCTGCGTGACCCTACCCCTAAACACCCTTAACCCTAAACTCTGAAAAACTGCTGTTGGTCGAAGAGAAGCAGCAATATTAATTTGCATCAGTGTGTCTCCTTCGCACTTATAGTCGGAATGGATATTATAAAAGTTGAAAATAAAATGCTTTGTGAAGTTAATTTGGAGATATTGTTATGACCAAAAATTCTGCACTTATTCAAAATAGTCAGTTTATTGGAACATTTAATTTCTGTTCTGTCGAAAAATGGTTTAAAGAAATTCTGTAGGAATTTTTAATAGCTAAAATTCATCCAAAACCTTTCCCCATATTTTGAGTCGTTTAGCTCAAAATTTAAATTTTGGATTTTTTTCATAGTTTTTTCGATAAATCCAACCTTAAAATTAGAATTTTTTACTTATTTATTTTCGATGCATAAAACTAAACTGATGAGTTCTTTCAAAAAGTGTTCAAAGAAAGGTTTCGAGCAATATCGAAGCTTCAAGAAATTATTGTTAGTCGCACATCGAGACAATTAATTACGAAAGAGATAATCATCTACAGATTTTTTTAACGATGTCTTATCACTATCGGGTACATGATGTCGATGAGAATTCACATTTAGGAGCAAACATTGCAACTGCTCTTCATTTGCAGTTATGTGAGAGTTGTACTCGGAAATTAACGCTACTCCGCGTTCTGCATTGTCGTTAATGACTGGGAATCCGCAAATTGCACGTAAAGCAAATTTTTAGTCCTCTCTGGAATTTCAGGTCACTGGAGCGAAGTTCAAAAAATCCGATGAAATATTCAATCTCCGAAATATTTCTATACTTCTTGTAGTAACAAGCTTGTCGATAGTTAAAGCCTTAATTTCATTTTTTTGCTTTATATTAAGTTCTAAGCGCTTTGATTTTCCGGGACGAAAAGTCCCTAAGGGGCTGAGGCGCATTTTAGAGGAGCTATTGAAGAGAAAATCGAAAGCAGGTACTCAGGGAATTCGCCGCACTCTGTAGATTAATAATAATTCAAATTTTGCAAATTAAAAAATGATTTTCTTCATCATAAAAGAACGACTAAAAAACAATAGCATCGAAAACCTTAAAAAAAATTGTTTTGCCTTCAGGGCTTTTTCTCCGCGGAACTTTACAAATATTACACGATCATGAATAGCTAAATAAATTGCAGCAGTTGATTTAATTTTGTGCATATCATTGATTGGTCAATTTTAATAAAGGAACGGCCATACCGCGCTGGAAACACCAGTTCTTGTTAGATCACTGAAGTTAAGCAGTGTTGGGCGCGGTTAGTACTTGGATGGGTGACCGTCTGATACTACTGCGTTGCTGTTGGCGGTCGTGGGTGTGGTGAGCCCACACTTGTAGTTATTTACTATAAGAAACTATCCACCTAGAAACAGTACCCGAATCGGGTAGTGTCACGCTTACCCCTAGAGGCTCGCCGAAAGGGAAATGGCTTAATGGTATAAAAAAAAAAAAAAAAAAACTGGTTTTTAAGCACTTTTAAACAATTTAAATACAAATATTTTCTGTTAAGCCATGTAATTTTGAATCGAAATCAATAAAATAATATATATTGAATCAATTATTCACATAACATTATTATATCTTTTAAAATTAAAATAAAAATAATATGCAACTTTCGTTTTCCAATATCGGAATTTATAGAATTTCAAAAGTTATGAGTTATTCATGATTTTATGGTGTGTTCGTGCCTTTGCCCGGTTTGCCGAGTTCTGCCACTCCCTTTAGGGTCAATTTGTACTTCGAATTTCCAATAGAATAGGTTCCACTTAGCCGTTCATGACACTCGCCATAAACGCTTCACTTGTATAGCCTACGGGTGAACCTATAGTTAAATTATCAGTTTTTACCCATTTTTCAAACCCCTTTGTTTAATATAAAGCTTTGACCATTTCAGTTGTTCTTTTCCAAATTTATTCTGAGACGTTTAAAGTATACTCTGTGAAAATTTCACTCCAGACAAACTTCACCAAAGCGTGCAAAGCTTTCACCAAAGTCTGCAAATATTGAAATTTTGGTAGATTTCTCCTTGCCGTACAATTGTTACATAATATTTCATAAATATAAAAAGTTGACTAAATCCATCTTGAAATGTCGGAGAACAAATAACTTCAACATTGAATGAATTCGTTCATAACTTCTTATGAAAAATTGAACTTGAAAAAAAGTTATATTTTTACATGTTGACTCTACAACAAAACAGAAAAATAGGCGTATTCTGATTTTGCCTAGGCTATACGAATTTCCAGTCGCCCATGGACATTTAAATAGTCGCTTTTTTGGACCACTCTACTCTGTACCTGCATTATGTCCTGACGATCTGAGGAAAGCAAAAGTTTGCTCCTTCGAAAAAGACTGATTTTCTACATTTCTGTGAGACTTCCGTGTAGTTTCCTGTCGAGCAGCTGTTGCCGAAATTTCCCAACCTCTGTTTTCTTTACTTCTGCTTTTAGAAGTGAGGCATCTAGATGAAGTAATGCATTTTCCTCATTTCTGATGTTAAAATTCAGGCCAAGGGTCTCGGCCGCCTGTTCCACGGCTTCGCAAAGGAACGCTCCTTTGCCAAGACCACTTTTAGGAGAGATCTCTGCCACTTACAACGATGTGAGCTGTACTCATAACAATTCGGTTATGAAGAAATAGGAGATTGAGAAGTCCGCGTCAGCCATGACGGCGAGAGATGTATAATCGTGGAACGGACGAATTGATATGCAAGCTCTTATGCATATGCACGAACTTACGCGCGGTGGTATCGAGGGCCGTAAGCTCGTTTTTCGTCAATTGAACCACCCCAAACGAGTAGAGTAGAACCAGGACGGCAAGCATGTTAATCGCAGGTATCTTGTTCAACGCCGACAGATTTGAAGACCCAATCTGTCGAAGAAGATGCTTGTATCTGCACCGGAGAGACTCCTTCACTGATGTTACGTCCTGAATGCGGCTTTGAGGTACGCCCAGGTATGTATTGGCCTCTCCAGTGTCAAGATGTCTGAGAACACTTATATGCACAAGCTCAGGGTCCTTGGGAACGCCAGTAATCTTTCCTTTCTTCATATTAATTTTGGCACACTTGTCTAATCCAAAGTCCATACCAATCTCTCCTGTGTACTTCTTGACGATATTTAAAGCAAGTATGAAGTTTGTTTACACCAGAAGCATATATCTTCAGGTCATTCATATGAAATACATAAGTGACCTTATGCTCGCGATGATTAGTGTCACCGCTGAGGTGTCCAGGCGAATTGCGTAGTGCGAGAGAAAGAGGCAGAAGTTTGATGCAAATGAGCAGAGGGATCATTTTATCGCCCTGAAAGACGCCCCTTTGGTACGTGACGTTGTTCGTTGTCACACGATAATTTCCAGATTGGATAGTAAATCTAGTTTTCCAAAGGGGCATCAATATCTCTATGCATCTCACTATGTTTGGATGAACCTTCTAGCTTTCCAGCAGACAGATGATAAGTCTATGAGAGGTTGAATCGAAAGCTTTCCGGTAGTCAATGCACGCCACTGACAGAAGACGCTGATGGTCTGCTGCATTTTTGCAGACGCACCTGTAGATAAGCAGGTTCTCTTGGCAGCCTACACCTTTTTTGAGCCACGTTGTTCGTACATCTCTCTCCATACAGGCTCAATTCTTCAAACAATCATGTTGTTTAGGACTGCTGTAAAGATATTATAAAGCCTGCTCAAACAAGTTATTGGTCTGTAATTCTCTGGGTTGTACAAGTGGCCTTTTTTCGGCAGGAGTATAGTGCGTCCTAACACCAGCCACTGCGGAATGGGCGTTTCCGACCTTAAATATGAGGTTGGTATGCGGCCGGATGTTGGTGTATAGAACTAAACTTCTTCCACCAGAAGTTCTTGATACCATCTCATTATGCAGAGGAAAAGTTCTTCGTTCGTTCAGATGCTATGAGTTTGTCGCAAACTCACTTGAAGCGGATGATATTATCAGTATCTTCTTTCAACTCCAGTTTTTTCGGGATCTTGTATACCTCTCCCCAAAAAGTCTCTACCTCGTTGGGCTTGGGTGAATTTTTGACAGAAAAAGGGATATCACTGAGGAGGCGCGATGGGTCAGCGAGAAACTGTTGATTCTCCCTGGCCCATATCTCCCTCTTATGTATGCTCCTTTTTGCGTCAGATAACACCCGTAGTTTTTCAACGATATGTTGCTTGATTGTCAGCAGCTTTGACCTGTTCTTTGTGTGATGGTAGATCCTCAGTTCTTGGGCGAACTTTCGAATCCTTTCCGTGAACGGTCTACCAGATGTTGTGGATTCAGTCAGACACTGAACACGGGACGCGTTCTGTTTTGCCCATCCAATCTTCTTGTTCAGTTGATGCAAGCGTCTTTTGGTCTTTTGATCCATAGTCGGTTTCTCTGATTTGAATCAGCCAAAGCTCTCGCAGCACCATAAACTGAACAATTGATGGTCCAGAGGTCGGAATCTTCCGAGATATCCTCACGAAGGGAGGTCTAGCAAGTCATCCTTGAGTTGATTCTTCCACTTAATGTAGGCGTTTCGCCGCTTTGTCATCGTGTTTCCATCCGAATTATTTTCAGCACTCCGAACTCTAGGGTGATCGGCACTGTTTGCCGACGCATCTTCGGGTGCTCTGCGCGTTCCATCGTTTTGGACCGCACCTACAACTTTTTGGTGCTTTTGTGTTGTCATTGTTGTTCACACGAGCAGCTAAGGAAAGGGTTCGTCCGTCTTTGTAGAGCCCTGTATGCAAGAATAAGGCTGCATACTCGGAGAGGTTGTCCGGTATCCCAGAGTCACCGTTGAAGACATGTCACCCAAGTCTCATTCAGCTTTTGGCACGATTGTTACACCTTCGCTTGGGATTATTCCTTCGGGGACCACCCTGAACAATTGTTCGCGACTGCTTATTAATTATTGTAACCATATTCAGCACAAAACCCTCGGTACAGGGACCCTCCATCTGCAGTCCGTGGACGCGTTCGGTGGCTTTGTCATAGACCTTTTTAAATATATATATATATATATATATATATATATATTTAAATACATTTATATTAAATTTCATTCTCAATCATGAAGGATGACTTTTCTACCGTAAAAGATTAATTTTCAATCCAAAGGGAAGAATTTTCATCAAAAAGATGGAATTTTCAACTTACAAAAGATAAATTTTCAACACAAAATGGAACAGTTAAATTTTTATACGAAAAAAAATGTTTAACAACAAAAAAATTTCAACAAAATAGTTCAATTCTCAACCAACGAGGTGAATCTTTCAAATAAATATAATTCTTAAAAAATGAGTTCAACTTTCAAATAAGTTGTGTGATTTTTAACGAAAAAAGATACATTTTTAATTGAATAGTTCATTTTCTAAACAAAAAGATCAATTTTCCAGCAAACAGAAGAATTTCCTACCAAAAAAGTCGGATTTTTAACAACATAAATGAATTTTCTACTGAATTGTTGAATTTTCAAGCCAAAAAGACGAATTTTTCACAAAGCTGTTCGATTTTAAGA
This sequence comes from Andricus curvator, assembly GCA_932195095.1. Taxonomy (NCBI): domain Eukaryota; kingdom Metazoa; phylum Arthropoda; class Insecta; order Hymenoptera; family Cynipidae; genus Andricus; species Andricus curvator. Next base: position 10,273 of record CAKNYM010049378.1, read on the forward strand.
CAAGAAGTTGAATTTTATTCAACCAAGAAAGATCTATTCTCAGCGAAAAATTTAATAGTTGATATTTCAACCAAAAATGATTTTTACTCAAATAGAAGTTGAAATAGATAAAATAGACCTTAAAGAAGAAAAAAAAACTACGAATTTTCAACAAAATATTAAAATTTTCAAACAAAGAGAGGAATTTTTGAATGAAAATGA
>CAKNYM010049378.1:10483-23376 GCA_932195095.1 Andricus curvator
TTTTAACACAAAAGTTTAACATTCAAACAAGTAGTGGAATTTTCTACCAAGAAGATGAATTTTTAACCACCAAGATTAGTTTTCTACCAAAAAAGACAAATTTTCAACAAAGTACATGAATTCGCAACCAAATAGCTGAATTTTCAACTAAAAAAGATGAATTTTCAACCAAAAATAATTAATTTTTCAACTAAATAGTGAAATTTTTAACCAAAAATATAATAGTAGTCTTTCCAATCCAAGACTTTCAAGGGTGATTTTCCTAAAAACAGGGAAAAAATGAAGAATGATAAAAAAATCGGTAACAGGGGAAAGAGTGTGAAGTCTGAAATATTAAAGTGATTTTTAAATTAAAAATGTTTAACATTTGAATTTTATTATTGAACTGTACCATTACCTTCCAATGGGTAATGTAGTTGATGGACGCGGACGGGGTCCCCTCTTGAGCTTGGCTTGATTCGGCTTGAATTCGTCTTCAAGACGGTCACATCTCAATAGCGGCCAGGGGCGAGACTTAGAAGTCGTAGATGTAAGTCTTGAGTTTATAGCTGAGTGGACTTGTCTTATGACCAGATTTTTAAGTCTTGATAAATATACGGAATTTCTCCTAAAGCAAATTATATTATCAATTTATGGCTTTAACATTTGCCAGGGTCAAAATTACAAAAGTTCTTGTTTATTAATTTTATTCTCCACTATACTCCGATCTCTATAGGCTTTGAACCCCACCGGCAAGGTCTGTTATTTCCAGAAATCAGGTAGCTAGGTTGGGACCAATTAGTTGACATCTGCTTAGGATTAAAATTTTACAACCGCTAAAACTTGTAATTTTGTAATAAATGATTTGCTACTTCAAAATTCGGAACCTGCCAGTCTCAAGAAATACAGGCATATACAATTTTCAATAATAGTATATTGTGCTACAAGTTGAAAAAGCGAGAGATTTAAAACGAGTGTGAAGTTAGCTACCCGAGCGGAGCAAGGGTGGCTATCACACGAGTTTTAAATCGTCGCTTTTTCAATGTGTGGGACACGATACTTTTTCTATAATTTGTTCAAAAGTGCTAGTTTTTGTTTACCTATTTTTTGTGTAAAAAGAAGGTGATTTTTGTCGATTGACGCAACAATGCCCAGATAACAATTTGCTCACACCTTGCCCGCATGGTGTTTGCACGCGTGCCGACCGATCGGCACGATGTGAGGGCAAGAGTGCAGACATATGTGTCCTCATATGCGTCGCATATGCGCCACACGCGTGTCGGCACGTGCGTGCCAGCGTCGTGCTAGAATGCACGTGTTTTGAGTTATAATTATTGAAAACAAGATGTTAAAAATAACATAAGTAACAGGAAATATTGTATGACGTTTTTAAGAAGAGACTCCTGTGTTGAAAGTTGTTCTTTCACAACTGATGATGCAACAGGTGTTTATTCCAAAAGCGACATCCACAAAATTATTCATGCTACCTCTTAAATAATGTATTAGCGAGAAATATATATTTATCTGAAAATATTTTTTTATTTCGAACAATTAAAATTATTCAACACAGAACGTTCATTCAACACTTTTGTTAAAAAACAAAGGGATTTTAAAGAACACTATACTTTTGAATCTTCCAGTTAATTACTTTCAATTGTTTCTCAAGTTGCATATTTTTAATCGTTCTACTTCTGAGATTTAGGAACTTAAATCTCAGAAGTAGAACGATTGAAAATGTGCACTTGAAAAACTTGTTTTCGATCATTTTAAATCTGAATATAGTAAATATAGTAAAAAATAGTTGAGAAGATATATTGAGTTTTTGTATTGCGAAGAATTTTTATAGAAACGTTGTGACAATCACCAAATGACAGTTGCCGATGCTTTGACGTTTAATTTTAAAAGGTCTGTGCACAAATGTGGGGGAAGTACAAAGCCCGAGCGCGTAGCACGAGGTCAATACATTATCAAACGCGCGAAGGTTTTTTTGTTTTAGTTTTTCTTCTAGTTGTATATTTTTTTTTATTTTTATCATTTGACTATAAAATACTTATGGTGCGTTTTCACGGAGCTAAACTTTTACAGTTCAAAAAATTATTTTTAAACAATTACAACTCTTGCCGACTTTGTTCTTTGCCTTAAAATTTGTTTATACTCCAAGCTAATTTTCCGAACCAAAAAAAAGAAAAAATGTTTATTTAATTTGAACAAAAATAATTATTCATTTTTATTTCGACTTTTTGTCTGTAAAATAAACTTGGAAAATAACAAAAATTTAGAGCATGAAGCGAATTTGATCAGAGTTTTATTTTTACACAACTGCTATATTATATTTTTAGTAATAATGCGCTTTTTGTTCCGCACTCTTCACCGCACGCTATATGCCGATATTTTGCCCTAAGTACCTGACGAGCATGATAGACGCACGCTGTGCTGCATATCATGCAGACCGTATGCGGGCACTATGCGGGATTACTCATTACCGTCAGAGCGTGCTGTCACTGTGCTTGCATTGTTGCCGACACATCGTGCTTGCACGCCATGCGCCTATGTGCGTCAGCATGCAATGTTATCTGGGTGACAATGGCTATTATCAAAATCATGGCAGTAATAATAAGCTGGTTCCATAAAGTTGAGGGCTTCAAAATTTCCGAAATTTTTGTGAAAAAAACCAAGCACAGTATTTTCGGAGAAACTGACGGTGTTTTTTTTTTGCTTTTGCCAAGTGACAAAAGTACATACAAAATACACAACTCGAGACTTTTCAGGAAATTGATTTTAGGTTAGGGACGAGAGTCGGAAAATAGAATGAAGTTGGCTGCGCACGATGCACGAGTACACCCGGGGCAGCACGAACCCACCCGAAATAACATTTACTTTTTTCATTGTGCCTCACTTTTATCACTGTCCATTTACTTTTTCCACTGCATCTGTCCACTTTTTCCACTGTTGCCCGGAAAGGTCGGCACTGCGCATGCGCCACGTCATCGACCAAAAATCGGTCACTTTTTACACCAAAAACAGGTGGAAAAACTGGCACTTTTTCGCGAATTATAGAAAAAAGATTAAAACTGTCATTTTCTAGAAGTATAAATACCATGAAGATAAATAATGTAAACATTCCATAACATTTAATGAGGATTGGTGACGACCCTCGGAGGTATTAGGAGCCTTTTGTTGTCTATGCCTTGAGTTCGACTTGAAGACGAAAAATAAAGTCTCGCTGGCTGCCAGGGGTGAAACTTAAACGTATTGGTTATGTTTTGGCTATGTCTTGACTAGTGCTAATTGAAGACTTAGCCAAGTCGAATTATTTTTACTTGGGGATTGACTGACAATGTAAAACAAGCGTCAATGAAATACAATTGGCAGCAAATCAATGGAAAAACTGTGAATTATTAGCTTTTACCAAGATGTCGCATTCAACGTATATACGATCCGCATTGCATTCAATCGATTTTAATGTAATCTTTTTTACAGGGGATCAATACTTGATGATTTTTCTTTTAAAATATTATCAATTTCTGTTGAGCAAACTCAATAAAATCCTTAAATTCGTAAAACTTGTTAGCTTTCCTCAATACTTGATGATTTTTCTTTTTTCGATAAACAATTCCGTGGGACAACTCGAAAATAACATTAAATACTTAAAAATTGTACAATTGTACGATTTCTTCAATAAGTCATGATTTCTTTTTAATATTCAATTATGGGGAAAACTCCAAACATAACATTAAATTCCAGAAACCTTGTAGCTTTCCTCAATACTTCATGACTTTTTTTTACAATAACCCATTCCGTGGCATAACACATACAGAACCTTAAATTCTGAAAACTTGTTAGTTTTGCTCTCCTGTGTGAAAAATGTTGGCAATGGAAATCAATTTGTTTTAATCGGACATTTTGAAATGTGGATTATAAGCGTTTGCCAAGGTGTCGCATTCAAAGAATATACGATCCGAATTGCATTTAATCGATTTCAATGGAATCATTTTTACAGTGGATCAGTACTTCATGATTTTTATTTTAAAATGTGCTGACGCTTTAACTAAGCGCCGTGTCTCAGTACATACATAATATTGTACGATTCCTTGATTCGAATTTCTTGACGCTTAGGCTTCAATGTGCATACAGTCGCTCAAAACTTGAACGTGATATCCCGAGTTTAGTTTAGACATCAAATCGGTCATGACTAGCTTAAGACTTGCACCACTAAGTACAAATGTTATTTTATGTAACTAATACGCGCTGTGACATGAAAAGAAATTAAAAATAAGGTAATTATTATTAAAACTGACCCGCTTATTACTATTATTTCGTCTAAATAACGAAAAACAACATTGTCTTGACAGGTGGATGACCAGTCATCCTAAAATACTCGACGATACTCGAAATGAGAAATAAACAGTCTCAAAACGATGAATTTCCCCTAGATTCACAAAATGATCCTACGAAGCTTATTTTTGTTGCAACTCAAAACTACATCGATTTTGGCGTTCTTTTGAGGATCAGCGTTTTTCTGTGTTTTCTACTATCAAATTAGTAAATACTTGAACTATTCGAATTATTGATTTTCTACTAATCTCTAGTGACCAACTTCTCTCTAATTCAATTAGAGAAATTTCACTAATTTAAGTTTATAAAAAATATCTTAAAAGTTATTCCAGATATAAATTTCAACGTTACAGATTCATTTTTCTTGCAAAAATTCCTATTGGAATCCGCATAAAAAAATTATCACCCGGATATCGTAATTTCCCCACTATTAATTCAGATTTAGAGGAGCATTGCTTTTCAGAATTAAATTGGATCATAAATGAGATTTGTAGACCTGATTAAACCAAAAATTCTAAATTTTCCTCACTGATTGTGAGATATTGTTAGTTGGCTAAATTTGTCAAGTGGTCGGTGAACGAAGGATTCAAATTTTACTGTAGAAAGTGCCCTGAATTTACAGCTCTCCTTTCGATCGGAGCTTTCTAAGGACATCATTGATCGATGAATTTGGGTTTCTGTATCTGCTCGAACGTGCTGCGAGTGGAAAAGCTCCAGGAGCTGCGAGGAGAGCTTAGGTTCTCTCAACGCCGACGAAATTTACGATCCTCTGATTCCCGCAACCGTGAAAGCTTATCCGAACCCATCGTAGTTACGCGCCCGCTTTCGTATACATGTATGCGAAAACTCGAATACCCGCACCTACGCGAATTCTGTATTCCCAAACTGTATTCCCCTTTCCTCTTACAACCAGGACAAATATTTAGCAAAGATCTCAGATTTCCCCTTAACTTGCTTCTTCCTATCTCCTCTTGATCTCATCTTCGATTGCTTTAGAAGAAAATGCCCTTTCCTTTCACCCTGATTTTATCTTAGCACTAAGCCATACAAATTACGATGAGGTTATTGACTATCGGTTCGAAATGAGAGAGTAATAATGAGAATTTTTATTTTTATTGCTCAGAATTTCGATAAGTGAATTGTCTATTGGAAATCTAATAATATGGCGATTTTCTGATGCAGTAATATCACATTTTTGAATACTGAAACGAAATTAATGGTGCATTATGTACTTTGTCTTGGTGATAGTTGGTTATTGAATCCGCATTCTGAAACAAGAATAAAATATAGGACCTGAGTAAGGGGACATACTTGAAGAACATGTCCAAGAGATTTTTCCTAGGAAAGGGGCATGTCTGAGGGACGTGGTCAAGGAAAATTGTACGGAAAAACAAAATTTCATTTTTTACAAGAAAAGATTGTAGAAAGTTTCTAGAGAGTTTCTAGAGATAATTGAAACACACAATTGGATCATCCTTTCTAGCGATATGAAGATTGACAGCAATTCAATTGTTTTTCATTTTTAAAATTGACTATGACAGGAAATATAGCTGAAGTTAAAAATGGGTTTGTAAGAAAATCTGTGGGCGTGTTCAATAAAAGTGTCTATCGTCAAGGGCATCCTTAAGTCCAAAAAATTGTCCGTGGTCAAGGAAAATTGACGTGGTCAGTCTCAATTCTTGAAACAGGGGCATTCCTCTTCCAAAAGACGAATCTCTTATATAAGTTTATTATATTTTTTATCGTCGTTTCGTATTCTAAATTTTATTTCACTTTTCTTTTTTGTTTACTTTTTTTTTAAGTTTTTATTTGAGTCTTGTATAAGTATCAATTTGGACCACTATGCGATCGAAAGGTGAGCAGTAAAATCGTTGGTGCTTCTTCTCGCGAAATTGCAATCCTTAATTCATCTACCACTTGAAAAATTTCGCCTGCTGACGGGCGTTTACGTCCAGAACTGTAGTATAACTCGTAACTTCCACGCTGGAACTTCATTCTCCGTCTCTGTCTTCTGACCTGATTGAGGAATGGGGAGAGTGGAAATATCTTGAAATTCAAGAGAGCGATACATTTTAGTACATGCAAAAATGCTTATCGATTCAAAGGAGAATTTCCAATGGCACGCTCATAATGGGCTTTTTGTATGAATGGCTTTTTGTATTGGTATTATATTTTATTGGGGCAATATTTGCATTTCTCTTGGAGAAATAAATAAAACAAAATCAACCAATTCCATTTCAAATCAGGCACGATTTCGTAATAAAACAAACTTAGGAGTCCAAATCGATTCTTGGCAACAGATACTTCCCAGTAATCGATGTGATTAATATTCTAATTGCCCTTGATAAAAACAAAATTAATAATTGAATCGCCGTGCTGCATCGTTGAACGGGATATAGAATTTTTTGTTGCAATGGTCCCTCACCGTTTAAGTAAATTCTATTGAATATTAATTTTTGTACATTTTAGTTAGAGTAATTAATTTTCTTACATAATATCAGAAAATATTTTAATAATTGTAATGTTTACATTGTCAGCATCCTTTTGTGCTCAGGCCTAGAAACGATGCAGCGGGTTTTTTAAGTCAAAACAAAATCTGTATCTGTCACGCTCAGAGTCAGAGTGGCGCCAATTCATAGTTGCATTAGGAGTTACACAAAATGGCAGTCTGAGTTACAAGAGAGGAAGCGGCAAAAGTCAATGAAAATTGCAAACTAAAAATAAATTATTGTTATTGACTGATTTCATGTCAGCCGAGGAGCTCGTAAGAGCCCCCTGGCGCTCAGACTATAAAGAAGAAGATTAAAGAAGTTTAATTTGCAGGCTCAGAAAAGCAAAAATCAAAATAGCGGAAAACGTCACGTTCGGGAAACAGCCTGTAATTAATGGGAAACACTTTAAATTGAAAGTTTATATCACGAGCTCCAAAATAATGTCTTAAAATCTTTAAAAATTGCAGTAGTTGCGAAGTTATGATGAAAATCAACTGTGAGCATCAACAACAAATTTGTTGCAACACCCACCTCAAAAGTTGACGTTTTCATGCTTCTAAATTGTGCCTATAAAAGACCTTATTAGAGCAGACTGTGTGCGAGCAATTTTCGCGAATGCGCAGTTTGACGATGGCTTACTTTAGGCACTGGTGAAAAAGCTGCGCATACGCACTTTCGAGATGAGGTAGTTTAGACACTGGCATAGGTAACTTTAAACACTGGTGTTGGTATCTTCTTCAAATAAAAGATTTAACTTGAACGAATCTTTTAATGATTGAAGTTTTGTTTTTAGGGTTTCGTAGGCTGAAGCCCTTATGGTTTCGGTCGGGTGTCCGCCCGTCGTACAAAAGGACATAAACTTTGACTAATGTTTTCGTTCTGGGGCAGCAGGTGGTGGGGGCGGGGGTCTTAACTCCACTCTATGCAATTTAAATTATTATTTTTCGTTAACTCCTCTTAACACAACTTTTTCGGACGGGCGTTGCAAAAAATAGCGTGTAATACACGTGCGCATAGGTGATTGCTAACTCGTGTGATCGCATCATTCGTCTGCGGCTTATGCTGCAAAATTTACACTCGCACACAATCACCTATTTTGCGCACTTGTATCACAAATTACTATATTGAACAATTTTTCATGAAAAATGCCATTTTTCGAAAAAAGTGAACATTGCGATTACTATTTCTTATCTTTGCCAATACCTTCGAGGCTAGCGGTCTTTTCTCGTTCTCAAGTGACCATTTTAAAACTTATTTATGTAGATTGAACCCATGAACATAATTCTTGTTAGACCCCCATCCTCCAGATGTGACGTAACTTTGTTTAAAAAAGCAAATCAACTAAGTAACATATAACTTTTGTTAAAAATTAGATTTTTTTATTAATCTATAATTATTATGACAATTCTACGTAACTTCTACATTTGTAATGTTTTTCCAGATAGTATTTTTTTATATTTCAAAAAGCACTTTATTTTCGTATCATTGGACACAGAAATTTGTCATCTTTCATGTTATTTGGGGGGGGGGGAAATTTACTTTATGTACTATTAAAAATAGATTATTTTATGTAATTTTACATACAAATAATATATCGTGATAGCGTAACCGACCTAAGGGTGTTGCGAATTTTTTGAACAGTCGATATTTCAGGCTACTTATTGTGCATCATACATATTATGTAAATATTAAAAGATGGTCAGATCATATGTAACGTAGCGGAATGAACGTTCTTGCCGGGTCCCTGCTTTGCAGTCTAACTTTGAATTTAAATCCGACCTGACACCTGACCTTTGGCCCTGGACTCTTTACCCTTGGAGTTTTTCCCTTTAACCCCACATTCTGACCCTGAATTCTAGTACTTAATTTAAAACTGACCGTGGACCCTTAAAAATTCACCGTTGTGCTTTTACTGTTCAAATGTTATTAAAGTTCGGACGTTAAGCCGCAATAATAACCCTAACCGTGAATTTTGTGATGAAAGCATGTTTTCTGAACCCTATATCAGAAATTCTCTACAGACAGGGCACTTTCGTGTCCAAGGGATAAATTATCAAATCTATTGATTGTACTGTAAAAAATTCGGCACGAATCTTCCTTTTGGTGTCACATAACATGATGCATGGTAAAAAATTAATTTTATTATGACAAATTACAATAAAATAACATAAAGTTAGCAACAAATTCCTTGTAGCATGTCCACTAGGGTGGCTCTAAAACACTTTTTTCTTTAGAGGGCTACAATCCCCCCCATTTCATTCCAAATCCAAAAAAAAGAAATTCCCTAATTTTTGTTTTTTAATTTTAACAGGTTCCGGTTTTGACTTGAAGTTTCCCATGTAAAATGCATGGGGAAAAATCACTTTTTTGAGTTTTTGGAATAATTTTGTAAGGTTTCAGAAAATGTGACGAGAAAGTATGGAAGCTTATAGAAAATTATCCAAAGAAGAATTTCATGTATGAGGTGTTTGACACCCCTAACCCATCTCCACGAGTCCCTGAAAATTACTCTTAAAACCAAAAATGTCAATTCTTCATGAAATCGACCTTTTGAGCACTGTCTTCTTGTCTTTTTTTTTACTTGACATTATTTATGTTGGTCTAGTGGAATATTTATCAACATTGGTTAATTAATTTCCAATTATTGAAACAAATGAAAATTGTTTAAATAACTTTTTTTTCGAAAATTCGTTTTTTTTTCCTAAAAATTATTACTATTGGTCTAGTGGAATATTTATTAACACTGGTTCATCAAGAAAATTTGTTTTTTTTTTTAATAATGATTATTACTTTTGGTCTAGTGGAATATTCATCAATATTCGTTAATTAATTTTTAATGATGTAAACAATTTTCATTTGTTTAAAAAGTTTTTTTTTAATTCGTCGAACTGGCAGTTTATTTAATTAATAATGAAGGTAAGATGTAAATACAGAATTAATACATATACAACCTTGATTATTATTTGAAAATAATCATTTTTATTAAAAAAAAAACAATTTAAAAAAAAAATTATTTAAACAAGTGGAATTTATTTTATTTAAACGAATGGAATTTGCTTAAACAATTAAAGACCGGCACCTGTTGAAATCAAAATTTTTTAAAAAATTAGGGAATTTCTTTTTTTTGGATTTGGAATGAAATGGGGGGGATCGTTGCCCTCTAGCATAAAAAAAAAAATTCCATGCATTTTTGGACCAGACTAATGTCCACACATGCCCGAGACATAGTTTACAGTCCAATAAGAAATATATAATAAACTATTTTAAAAGTATGTATGCTAAATGGTCTTAAAACTTATCACAAAAGGTACAATTTCGATCAATAATATTTTAATTTAAGTGTAATATAAAAACAATATGTACTAAAATATGGATGTCCACGAAAATATGTTTGTAGTTAGGTGGATACATAAAGGGCTATCATTCGGCTACTTGGAATAGCTTTTTGGGTTCAATGTTGGAGCCAAGTTGCAGAAAAAATATCTCACTACTTATCTGACAAGTTTCAAGAAAAAAAATTAAGAACTCTCACCGCAAACTAAGGAAAAGTGCAAGAACGCGTTGCGTATTTTAATTAGTATCCATCGACCCAACTAATAATAAATTTCATATTCCGGAATAAAACTAAATGAATGAATGATACAAATATAAATTAAAGCAGGATAAAACAAATTTCGGAACAATTTTGGGATCTTTACTATTTTAAAACTTTAGGAAGACTTTTTGTGTTGTTTTCTAGTGACGTAACATCCGTCGACGTAATCTTACTTTTTAGGCCAGTCAAATTAGAATTTTTTCCAGAAAGAATGCATAATTCCTCTGGACGGTAGATAAAACCACTTTTAAATCTAACAAACGACCCCCGGAAATTGGTTTTTGGCGAATATTTGGAAAAGGGTGCATCAGACTACAAAAATAGATCAGTACGAAGAAATAGTAAACAGAATTCTAAACGAGAAGGTTTATATGCATTTTTATTTTACAGGTCACAGTTTTCGAGTAATGCGCCCTTGGAATGAAGGTGAGTTTGAGCTCGCAGCCCGCACGTTTTTTCTCTTTCACATATATCAAAATGGGGTGGGTTTTTGGTAAAAATGTATAGGGCAAAAATTGTAGGGCAGACAATTATCTATAAAGATTGTCAATCAATTTTGTGTTGCTTAAACAATTAAAGATTATATCAACATTTTTCGAAAAATGGATCAGTGTCCCATTTTCTGAAAAATTAATTGAAGACTATGTATATATGGGGCATAATTTCTTAAGTGTAACCACCTCGAAATAGAAATTTGTTTGATTGGACCAAAAATTGGACCAACTATAGTACTATTGCGTGGTGCTTCTCACACCAAAAATTAATTAATTTCGACAAATATTAAAGTGGAGGTGGTAGAATTTTTGGGTTTTTGGTGGAAAGCCTCATTTTCAAACATTTTTAACTTTTTTCTGATGCGTTAAATATAATTTCAAGTGAAATGTTTTCGATAGATCCTTTCACCATTTTTTAGTTAGCCGGAGAAATTTTTTTCTTAAATTAAAATTTCACCATCATTTTGGAAAATTAAAAATAATTTGGACTTTTTTTTTTCAAATTTTGACAATTTTCATTTGTTTGAAAATAATTGAGAAAGAAATCTGAGGTTTTTTCCTATAAGATCCTCAATTTTCTGATTGGAAAATTAATTCATCTTTGAGTAATGAAACGATTCATCTGATGGGACTACAATTTTTGGGCTTTTGATGCAAAGCCTTATTTTAAAACATTTGTAACTTTTTTCCTGATGCGTCAAACAAAACTTCACTCGAAACATTCTCGATAGCTTTTTTTATTATTTTTCAGAAGGTCAAAAAAATTATCGAAAAAAATTAAAACGTCACTAACATTTTTGAAAACCAAAAATAAATTTGACTTTTTTCAAATTTCGACACTTTTTATCATTTTGAAAATAGTTTAGAAAGAAAGCTGAGGTTTTTTCCTATAGGACCTGAATTTTCAGAATGGCATTTTAATTAGACTTTGAGTAATCGAACGATGCATGTGATGGGGGTACAATTTTTGGGCAGATATCGCACACCTCCCGCCCTATCGTGGTATCTACTTACTTATCATTAGATTACTCAAAAACGAATTAATTTGACACTCTGAAAAATGAGGGTCTTATATAAAAAAAACCTCAGCTTTTTTTGTAAACTATTTTAAATACAATAAAAAGTGTCAACATTTGAAAAAAAGTGAAATTTATTTTTGATTTTCAAAAATTTTTGTGAAATTTTAACTTTTTTCAAACAATTTTTTGACTTTCTGAAAAATTGTAGAAAAATCTATCGAAAACATTCAATGTGAAATTTGGTTTGACGAGTCACGAAAAAAATTAGAAATTTTTTAATATAAGGCTTTTAAGCAAAAACGCAAAAATTCTACCCCCTTCACTTTAATAAATATTTGTCGAAATAAATAAATTTTTTGTGTGAGAAGTACCACCCAATAGGACTATAGCTGGCTCAATTTTTAGCCCGATCAGACAAATTTTTATCTCGGGGTGGGTGGTGGGTAGACTTCAGAAATTATGCCCCATATGTAAAATGCCCGAAGTAATTAATGAATGTAATATTATTTTTCGGCAATTAAATTTATTAATAAGTAATTATTCAATTATCTATAAGTTTGTAGTAGTTTGGAAGTTCATCTATGTTTTCTTCATTGCAGCAACCTTCACCTTGACAATCAAGGCACATGACGGATCATTTTCATCCAGGTTTTTCACCTCCACAACGTTTACCGCATCGTAGTTCACAAGAAAATGCGTTCAAATTCATTATGTTAGATGCAGCTGGCCTCTTTTCCAACCCCACAGTTCTGTTTCTAGAATTTTTCCTCGCCACGTTTGAAGTTTATGATAGACTCGATAAAAGTGTTGTTGCGCAGCTGCGGAAGTTGGAGGAAGTCCGGATAAAATTACAGCATGACTGGAAGCAGTCACAGATTTGTTGAAGTACACGTATTCGTAATTGTTTAAGCTTGTTTCAGAAGGTTTAGCCTTCTATAATTATTATTATTATAGATTAGCAGTTCGAACTCGAAAGTTC